>VZTO01027599.1:0-27137 GCA_013400615.1 Syrrhaptes paradoxus
GCTACAGAGAGCAGGCTAGTTTGCTCACCAGATTTCTTTTCAGATGGCTCACCCCGCACTGCAGACAAACTCTCCGCTTGCTATAGAAAAGCACAGTCAGAGGGTTGTATTTTTTTCCAGCTAATTAATGTAACTAATTAGAAGGGACAACAAGGCTTAAATGAACTCCAGATGGAAAGATGCTGTTTCTGGACTGCTCCACCAAACGAACAGTAAAAGCCACCGTTTCTGGCCATTTCCATTCTGGGGCCATCCCGAAGAGATCCACCAGCAGGGCAAAGCTGTCTGGGCACACAGCTCCCCAGGGCTGAGCAGTGCCAACAGCAGCTATCTGCCTGTAACCAAGAGGGGGTACCTCCCTGTATTTCACCTCCAAAAAACTCGGGACACAGCAACTCAGGCTGTAAAACCAACGAGCGGTACCCAGATTACATACAGCAGAGAACAGGTGACAGGCTCTGCTCTCCGGTATGTCATCTGGAGCCTAAAAACGGCATCCCTTCCAACTGGAGAGACTAAGAATATAACAAGACAGGCAGGCAAACCTGGAAGGGAAGGAATGCAATTTATTGAGAAACAGCCTCTGCACCCAACCCAAAGAAAGGCAGATTTAAATGAATGTTCTTTTGAAAATACAGTTCATCCCCAAGTTAGCTCAGCTTCCTTACAGACAGCCCTTGGGGAAAGCAGAACCGCAGGACCATCAGAAGGGCAGATTTTTAACACTGAGGAATTTCCATGTTTTGACTCAGGGAACGGGGTAGAGAAAAGAAGGATGCTAGATTTTTACCCTGGAGCAGCTCTGGGAAGAAACTGTCACTTCCCTGCCACTACAGTCCAGAACTGGCTCAGATCCCGCCCTTCGCAGGAGGGAGAAGGTGCTAACTTGTGGACACGCATGCACCCCTTGAGCTGACCGCCCAGCGGCACGAGACGACTTACCCACGCAGAGGATGTTGAAGCAGAAGCCCTGTGATGTTGACTTGTTGACGAGCTGATCCGGGAGGCTGTCGAAGCCCACATGGCCGGAGAGGGACAAATTCCTAAGGTCATCACTCTGTAAGACCAAGAAGAAAGGCATTTAACGGGGCTGCCACACCTCTGCCAGGGAGGAAGTCCTGTCTGAACTGTGTAACAAAACAGGGGTTTTCAGGACACAGGATTTTTGTCTTGGGTCTACCACCCTCATGTGCTCTCCTTTCCCTTCTATCCAGTCTCCCCCGTGGAGCCAAAACGTCCTCAACCCCAGGACATGCAAACACCCCCAGACTGTTTCTCCATGCCTGCGACTAACAAACCGTGATTCTGCAGCAAACTGCCAACACCCAGACACTGTTGCTGGGGCCTCAGCATCACATAGCACTAGGGTTACCCAGAGATTATTTATTTAACCCAGTTCCTGGTTAATTGGGGAAGCAGCTGAGCCTGCCTCTTCCATGTCCCCTGCACAGCTCTAGGGCAGAAACCAGCCCACCTCCCCTTGCAAGGCTTGCCCCAGGAGCACAGGACCCTCCCCAAACCACCCGGTGAGGCCAGCTCTCCCAAACACACACAAAGGAGTGACACGGGTTGTGATGTGACCCTAGTGGCAACTCCAAAACCTATTCCTGATAGAAACCCACGTAGGCAGGCGGGGAGCCAAGCTCGCGGTCTCCTTGGCTCAGTTCGCCACAGGAAGGAGCGGCTCTCAGACACCTCTGTCCTCCCAGCAGGACGAGGGAAACGGGACACTCCAGCCCTTCTGCTGCAACCCTCCGGCACAGCCACAGCAGGACACAGATTGGATTGCAACACCACCTCTAAAACCAGCTCAGTCTCTTTCCAGATTTTACAGGCTTCACTGGAAGGGGGAAAGCATGCGTGCTGCTCTGCAGATGCCTTGGTTTACAAATAACTTCATCCGACACGAGGTGAGAAAGCAGGACAGCGTTCCTGGCGTTTCCTGCATGACCTACAAAGCCCACTGTGCCACTCCTCCGTGTCTTCAGCAGGCAAAAGCCAGGCCAGGCGCCTCTCCTCCTCCTCCAGGCTGCCCTGCGGACCTGAGCATCGACGGCCCCAAGGCCATTTCCTGCATGGTGATGTGGGAGCATAGACCTCGCAGAAGGGAGGTTTAAAACAACCCCAAGATTATATTTAGGGCTTTTGCACAACAGCTGTACAGTAACTCAGAGAGGCTCGGATAAAGAAGCCAGACTGGTTATCTCTTTCCAGGCAAATCGCAGTTATGACAACATCCTGAGCACCGATAAAAAAAACCCAAAACTCAGTAGCCCTAGAGCTACACATTTCACACAAAGCTTTTCTCCAGAAGCTTCTTGTCCTTAAGACACCAACCTTTCTCCAAACCCAAACATTTCCAGCAGAGACACTCCACCTAGACCACACTGGCCAGCTAAATTACAGCTGTGGGCAGCCTCAGCCTGGTTTAAAGATGCTGGAAGCACCAGCTTCTTTTCCACAAAACCAGTGGGCTTTGGACCAGACATGGAGAAAGACACCACTCTCGTTGTTAAAAACAGAATCAGAAGCAGAGGAGGACTTCCCACTCTCTGCGCTATTGCTGAGCATCCCCACTTCCCTCCTCAAAACATACAGACCCGCCACTGACTGCGGAAGAAATAAGGAACATCTGGGACAAGCGTAGATGAGAATATCACACAGGCTTAAAAAAAAATTACCCGAGAAAGGCAACATCTAAAAGAAAAACTGTCTATGGCTGTGCCATCACCGTATCTCAGAGGGATGGAGCAGGGACAAAGGACTCCTTTTTGCCATTCTGGCACACACAGCTTGACACCTGTACTAGATACTCGAGCCTCCTCTTAACTCCTGAGCCAGGCTTGGAGGAAGGTGTAACGCCAATGCCCCAGCCCGTTCACCTCCACCTCTCCATATACCTACTGTCAGGCTGTTCACCAGCACTTACTGCAGGAGCTTGTGGCGATTACGAAATGTCACCCCCTTTGCTCAAGCTGGGGAAAAAAAAATATTAAAAAAAGCAAAACAAAAACAACCACAAAGAGACCATTGCCTTATTTACCTGCAACAGTGATTTTCTGGAAAAGCCCCAGGCAATGGGAAGAGATCCTGGGATTTAGGCATGATGTGAATGGGTTAAATAAAACATTTCTAACATTAGTATTTTTAAAACACCAGTGGGTTTGGGTTTCTGATTAAGTGAAGGGATCTGGGAGCAGATCCCAGAAAGCAATAGGTGCCCATGACTCACAGGCTTCACAGAAAGCAGTGGGTGTTGAACATCTCTCGGCACAGCACCAGTATCTCTTTCCCCGATATATTTTGGGAAAGCAAGTACTGCCTCATCATCAGTTACTCAGCAGGAACAGAAGTTAGACTCATCTCCTGCATCTGTGTCAGTTATTTTTTGCTGCTCAGTTTTTCAGGTTTGGTTCCCTCCCTCTTCTTTTTTTTTTCCTGCAAATGCCAAACAACAACAGTAATAAAAACAAAAACAGTATCTCTGCACTTTTTAATGCCATGTATTTTTCACATGCTGTGCTGCATAACAGGAGGCAGAAATGTAGTTTGATATCTGCCCAAACCACCAGAACCCGCAGGAAAAGCTCAAGGCAGGAGCAGAGATAAAAGGCAAACCCAAGTGCCTCCACGGCTCTCAATATTCCCCAGACTGCAGAACATCTCACTGAGTGGGTACAGAAAATATGCACATTTCTGCAGAAGTATCACAGATCTGCATTTTGGGCAAGGCAGGAGAACCAAAGAGACTAGAGCTTCTAAACAATCCCCACCCACACAAATGAAAGCACCATGCAGCATTGCAGCCGGCTCCAGTGTGTGGAGGTGGACTCAGAGAGCCAGCACTTTTTTGGGGAAACCACAGGCAGCTCCTGCCCAACAAGAAAGATTCAGGGGAGGTACACACAACCTCCTACCACTGCAGCCAGGCCTCTCACTCTTGCCTTCACTATCTTCCAGGGGCCAGCTTACCTCCCCCGAGTCCCTCCAGGGATGCTGAGCCAGGGAGAACAACCCTGCCCCATTTCTCTGCTCTCCCCACAGCAGAGGTTTGGACAGCAGCCTGGAAGCTGCAGGACCCCCCCCCCTCCATGAGGCTCTCTGGGGGCCCTTTTGCCAAGTGACAGGTCTGCCAAGGACGCCAAACCACAAAACCACCACGGGCAATGGCCTGATGTCATTGGACTGGGCAGTTGTGGCTTTACACGCTCTACAGCCTGCAACCCTCGGGCTGCCTGGGAAGGGGGGGTAAGGACCAACACCACCGAAAACTCAGGAGCAGCTCATGAGCTCAGGTTTTGTTAACACGGAAAGGAAGCCTCTGCTGGAGAACAACAAGAATGATTGCTCAGTGCATCATTAGCAGAACAGGCAAGTGACTCACACATTCAGTCTGGCAAAACACAAGTGTTTTAAAAACAAGGGGATGCCAAGTCAGGTGGCCACCCTGCTCTGGCTGTGAAGCCCGGTGACAAGCTCCCAATAAGAGTCCATGGGCTAGGTTTTGATCTCAAGTGCATCATCCCACTGGGAACTGGGTGTCTCCAGCTAAAGAGCGGTCAAAGGTTGCCATAGGGAAAGGCTCCTGCCCTCCAGAGACAAGCCCAGAACAGTGCTACAGGCATCCATTGATTCCTCCTGCCATGGGTCTCTTCTTCCAGAGGAAGGCAGCCGTGCTGCCCTGGTACTTCACCCCACGCAGAAGGGCACATCATCACCCTGCCTCACCTACTTCTTCCCAAGGGAATTCCTCAATTTTCCCCCGAGAAGATTAAAAGAGCCCAGCATGTATTCCAGTTGAGCACAACTCCTCTCTTTCTCCTACACTGCACCTAAATGCACCCCTGGAGTAAAACAGCTCCTCAGCTGTCACAGTAACCCCAGCCTAAGAGATGCCTCATTAACGCAGAGACAAGCTGCTGAATCCCAAAGTGCTGACCACTTGCAAGCACGCTGAAAGAACAACTGTTTGCCAAGCACCTCTCCTTGCTCGCAGCTTCAGGAGCGATGGACAAGATCAGCCTGGGTAAAACAGCAGCTCCACAGACTTCTGCAGAGGACAGCCAGTTTGCACCAGAGACGCTGCTAGATGTGGGTGTCTGGACATTCTCACACGTCAGAGTTTAAGATACCCCAAGAGCAGTCTTAAACTGCTCTGACACAGTTGCATCTCCTCTAACGAACTCCAGATTACGGTGCACATCTTGCCTCCCTCTTCACAGACCGTCTGCACGAGCGGGAAGCGACTCTACACCTCCAGAACTGTATGCTAACCCCACGAAAGCTGTACAGGAACATGAACAAATAAATGCCACTTTACTGTTCTTCGCACAGTGACCTACAAGGCATCCCACAGTTGCTATTTCTTGGGTCAACAACAATCTTCCAGATGCTGTATCATAGCTGCTGGTTTTAACCCTCGCAGGGTAAGGGAAGGGTAAGGGAAGCAGCGACAGCCCTCCAGGGGCACAGGATCTGCTACGCACCGTCACTCTAAAGAGATTAATTGCCAGGACTCCATGACCTAGCACTCCTAATTTTAAAGGAAAAAAAAATTTCCTTGCAAAGACAAGAAAGAGTTTGCAATCTCAGAGCCCTGTTAACTCTATTTCAGATCTGGTTTTCTTCACATATAGCTCCTGGTGGCAAAGGTTTTATGGGCCAAGCAATGCTGTAACAGATGCTCTGTGGCAACCAGAGTGTTTGCTTGGACGTAATTCAGCGAAGCTTTATAAAACAATTTGGCTGACGAGGCACGTGCAAGGAGAGAATCAGCTCATTCTTCCTAAGCCACGGTGGCTTGGCAGAGCTAGCAGGAATAAGGGGAAACCAACTTATTTTCCTTGCTGGAGTCAGCAACAGGATGCCTGCATGCAGATGGGGAGGTGGATATAAAAACACATCACTTCTCCAGAGGCAGCACAATGCAGAGCCACGTCCTTATGCTTCAGAAGGTGTCTGGTAGCTGATCTGAGATAAAGCAAAATTGCTCTCCTCCTGGGTAGAAAAAAAACAAAGTGTCGCTCCCAAAAGGCTGAGAAGGTCCACAAGGACACCTGCATTTATTGACCCAGTCTCCTGTACTCACCAAGGCCTGAACCACAGCGAGGGCTGTTCCCTCAACCCAAGCAAGCTCTTGCCTGAGCCCCTTCTGCTTTAAGACCACCAGCAAAATGCTCCCTTTCAGCCCCTCCTGTCCCCCTGCTCCTGGCAGCTGGGGGTCAGCTCCACATGGCCTCTAAAGAGTTAAAGAAAACAACCAAGAGCCTCAAATTCAAGAGAGGAAAAATGCTGGTATGTAAAATATTGAGCTCAACCACAAATATGAAGCAAGTGTTTAGTTATTTGAGGCCACACGACTTTGCAGGCACCTTTAAGAAATTCTGAAAGAATTTATTGTTGTGAGCAACTCAGGCCAGCTACGTTTTTGCCCCATTACTAGACACACGTTCCCGTGTTTGTGAAGTAATCTTAGGTGCTGCATCCAAAGCCAGGGACCTCAGAGGTACTTTAGTCTACTCAGACAAAAAAGCTGCTCAGCAAACAGCAGCGAGCACAGAAGCAAAGGGGCAGCTGGGAAGGGATGCTGCTGGCAGGGCACAAAGTATTCCCAGCACCTATGCCAGAGCCAAGCTCACCGGATAACCGCACACACAACACCCCTCCCTTTGCTTATACAGACCTAAAGTGATGGTGAAACTCTTCATTCCTGGGAACTCAGCTATGATAATGTGAGTGGAAAATGAGAAGAATGAAAAACTCCCTTTCTCTCCTTGCCATCGCTGCTGCAGTCATACCACACGAAAACAGCCCACAGCAACCAACTGGTTAATCAAGAAAGGACAGACTTTTTTTTTGCTGTTGTTCTAGGCTCGGATAACCATCGGTGTCCCCAGCAGAGGAGGGGGAGTTCCTGCCTCCATGCTTCTGCTGCTGGCTGGCTGCAAACTCGGGCAGATGTCTCCACAAGCTACTGAAGTCTGGGAGGTCTCCCCCCCCCCTTTCTTCTTTTTTTCCATACAACGAGAAGAGCAGACCCCTTTGGAAGGCATATCCTCATTCTGTAGATTAATACATCAAGCAAGCCATGATGATTTATCAGAGTTAGGTAGGCTGGACCGCCAATACCTCCCACCCTGCCACCAACCCGCTGCTGCAGCCACTGCCCCAGGGGCTGGACCCCAGGGAACTATCCCCGTTCTTCCCGGATAAAAGCTGGCACTGGCTGGAGCTGCTCTGTAGCACACTGCAGAGCCCGCTTCATCCAGCAAGTCCCCTGCCCCAGCCCTCCAGCAAGGACTAAACAACAGCCAGGAGCCAGGTCTCCCCACTCCCACCGACAAGAACTACCCCAGTCCACACGTTCTCCCTCGCCCCGTAACCACAGAGGTCACAGGGAACACAAAAAGTCTCTCCTTGGATGTGCTGGTTTTTCCTTTTAATCCCGGAGAATCAGGGTATCGGAAAAGGTTATTTTGTGGGAGGATGGCTGGAAGCAATTTGGCCAACAAAGCACCCAGCCGTGGCAGAGAGGGAAGGGGAGGGTCTCGCGCTGCCCCTCCTTGCACAGAACATCGCTCTGCGGATACACGAGGTTTAATCTGGGGAATCATCAGCCACAGGAGGCTGCCAGCGAGAGAAGGCGTTCCCATCACCTGGGTGATGCCAGACACACGGGCACAGGCAAGAACACAGAACTGATGGGGAAGGAAACATCTATCTCCAAGGCTGGCATCTAGCAACAAATATCCTGGTCACCAGCAGCTTGCAACTGGGAGCCGCAGCCCCTGCCACGCTGGCAGGGAAACACTCCCCGCAGCCGAGAGAGCTGCGGCCGCTGGTCCCGCGCCTCCGAGGCACGCTGGCGGGGAGGCGAGGGAAACGGCTTACATTGGCACGCTGCAGCGGCTCCGCGGGAGGATGGAGAAAAAGAATACAGTCACATTCTTCTGGGAAGAGGGAAGTCAGCAAAATCTGACAATTCAGAAGTGGCTGTAGAGAGTGGGAACGAACATTTATGTCTTACAGGCAAAATGTTTGGCTAAAGGTCAGCGCAAGCTCAGAGCACTAACAGTTCCATTTTTGCCAAGAACTGACATAAAAGACATTCTCCTCCATAGGTTTCCAAAAACCATGGACCTTTCTATTTGGAGTAAAAATGACTAATGCTTCTAACAGCCCCTGATGTCACAAACTGCTAACCAGAAAAAAAAAAAAAGAAGCTGGACTTTGGGGATGATGAGGACCATATGTGCATTCCAGCAAAGCTTGTAAACTCACTGAAGGGGAGGGGGAGAGAGAGGAAGGAGGAAGGTAGGGGGGAGGAAAGAGACATAATGTGACAAACAAGAATGAAGCCTGTCCAAAGGCAGAGCCCAATGAAAACCAGATGCTCTTTGCTTCTCTGGCCAATCTCCCTCTTGACAGGAGGACGACGTGCAATTAACTGCCTTTTTGACCGCTTCTAGGAGGTAGAAGGAATAAAATGCGAGTTACTATGCAGTGCCAGGCTTCCCAGGTTGAAACGCTCCCCTCCTCCTGTCTCCCAAAAAAGGCCCACGATTTATTGCCATTTCCCCAGCTTTTGTCTTCCGAGGTGCTGTGTGCGGGAAAGGCAAATATCTCCGTTCCAGCATCCCCAGCCATCCTCTCTCAGCCAGGCACAGCCGAGAAAGTCTGAGCATCCTTCACACCAGTCCTGAACAAAGTGGTTTTGGTGGAGACCCTGGCCCAGCACACCACCGGCTGCTGCATGGCACTATGTCACACCAGTCAGTTGGTGACACCGGGCCAGGTGACACGGGCAAGTACTGGAGAACGTTGAGTTGTTGTTAGACCCAAGAACACGTAATCTTCAGTTAAAAACAACTCCCATAAACAGAGTGGAAGATAACTGGGAGACGGCAAGGCAGCATGTTGCTACGTGGACATTAGTAATTTTTTTTCCAGTTCTTTTGCCCTTTTCCAGCCCTTCTGGCTACACAGTCCCACACCACCAGATACAGATGTACTCCAGCACCACAGCAGAGAGTAAAAACAACCCAACAACAGCCATTTCCTTCTGTATTCCTGTCATGCACTTAAAATAGCCCTAAACCAGCTGCACAGACCGTTAAATAAATGGCTCTATACTTTGCTAAAAGCCTTTAGCTGGAGGCACGGCGCAATATGGGCTCGGCACAGAGCAAAGCATGATATATGGACACAGCGAGACTCCCAGCTCTGCTGACACGGAGCCTGGCTGCAGGGAGCTCTCCGGGACACCCATCCTGGGCGCAGGAAGGTGGAATTAACCCAAGCCCGGGAACGGAGCATCTGATCCCATTGCCAAGTCTTCCTCAAACCCTCCCCAGGCTTCTACCAACTCCAGGCCAGTTAGGGGTGCGAACACAACCAGAGCTAAATACAGGGATTTTTAGAAAGGAAAGCAGCCCACAGGGCCTGCTTATAAAGCTGTAACAAGGCAGCACTGTTCCAATACCTGATTCAAATTAAGGGCCACTCCGGACATAAAAAGCAGCAGCTTTCCTCGGGAGGTGGTGCAGGCACAGCCCAGCACGGCTGGTTTGCAGTTCCTTAACCCCACGTTTCCTTTCCTGAAAAACTGCAGCCACACATCAAGGGCACATTTTGTCAGCTCCCATTCAGCAAAGCTTCAGAACAGAAAAGTGCCCCATACCGTGCTTGGGATAATTAATTAGCCCTGGGACCTACGAGCAGGATCTGTGTTAATACTGTGCCACACTGGCTTGCTCAGAGTGATTTCTGGGTGTGAAGTCATAGCCCATGCATCCACCTTAAAGGAGGAAGAAGGGAACACGCAGAGCCCCTTAGGGTGCACGGAGCTCTCTCCAGGTGCCACAGAGTCACCCATCACCAATAAGAGATGGTCAGTAACCAGGGAATATAGAGGGTTACAAACAACGTTGTTTGTCTTAGTGTGCGGTTTTCTTTTTTCATCAGGAGCCAAAGTGGAATTAAGCTGAACTGAATCTGTGTGCAGAGGAAAAGGTCAAGGTTTATTGAATTATTTCACTGCTAGTTTAGAAACGTTCCTCAGTAGACTTCAAGCTCTCAACTGACTCAACAGCTACAGTGTTCCTCGCTTGCCTTCAGCGAGTCTTTGTTTTCCTGCCTTTGACAGGGAAAGCCTCTACAAACATCTTCATAAATAGGACATCGCTTCAAGAAGCAATTCCCCATTTGAGCTGAAGTACTTCCTTCCCTCCACTTCATTAATTCCAAAGTTTTGTGGTTGCCTTGAAAGACCATCTTTTGTCTTTCCAAAAATGTTAATTGGCCAGAGCTCTTCCAGAGGAAAGCATATCTTATCTAGGTCCTCAGCACAGCATCATTAGCAGGAGATGGGACTAGAAGGCCACCCTACACGAGGTTCTTTTTATCCCCCTTGCGTTCTGCTGCATTGATAGACTGCTGCAGACACTTTACATTTCTGGACTCGATAGGCAGCAGCGCAAGACAAAACATTTTTCTCGCATGCAGCCCACAGCCAGGAATGTTCCCACAGTCCTCTCCACATCCATCAGCTGCAAAGGGGCCGGATCACAAAGGCGTGTGATGACCACTACAATCCTGGTGATGCTCCAAGCCGTAAAGAATCCCCGGACATGACACCGGCAATTGCCCAACATACACTCAGAAATGTTTCAACTCCATAAATACATTAAGAGAGATAGCTACATAAACATTTGCAGCACGAGCAGAAAGGATTAACTCTCTAGTTACAAGGAATCCAAGGATCAGCTCTACAGCTCCAATTTTTGGGTTGTTGCAGAGAAGTCTCTAAACCAGCTCCCATAAACACAAAGATACTCTGCCCTGTATCTATTTTCTGCACTGGAGTTTGTCAAACTATTCCCCCCTCGCCCCCATGCCCCAAAACTAGAAAAGCCTTTCCTGGCACTCTGGCTGCTCAGGTCTTTAACTACAAGTAACACCGCGGGAAAGACATTACAGAACAGCAAGTCCCGACCACAGCATGGGCCACCCAGGGCCTGTGACCCAGCTCAGCCAAACTCCCTTCCAAAGCCGAACGTTGCGGTCCTCTCCAAAACACATCCTCAGCCTCCACTGCAAAGAGACCACAAGGAAATCCAACCCCTCTATTTTTGTGCCAGGGCCAGAGCAGCGGGCTACAAAGTCACAGAGATGTTCCACCAAGCAGATATCTCCAAAAGGGAAGAGAGGAACTCAAAATCACATCTCCTGCTGGAGTCAGGCTCAGCTAGCACCAAAGCAGAGGAAACATCACTTTCTCCCCCGGCACAGGGGTCTCAGACCCCCATGAGTGCAGACAGCAAAGCATGGGTACCATCAGCTCCATCTGCAAATTCACTTGGGAGAAGCCTGTGTCAGCAAGCAAAGACAACCCAAATGAAGCTACCTACCATCTGGAACAAGTCAGCTGCAAGGAGGCTTTGCAGAGAGCTACAGCCAAGGCAGAGAAACCTGGTGCTGCCTCCCTGCCCCGTGCCACACCACCGCACAGTAACTCCATGGGATCCAACCAGCATCAGCCAGAGGCTCCTGCAGCCCCGGCCGGTCTCAGCTGGTCTCATGAACTAACACCAGTTGTGGCCCCAGCTAAAAGTCACGGGAGATGATTTTTACCCTTCTCCCTGCCTCTACCTCTTCTCCCCCCTTCTTTGCCAGGGCTCGTATTCACCACCAGGCTTCCCACCAACATGCTAACAATTTCTAAGCAGTCGGGCTCAAAACAGAGCTCCCCGTGTGTCCTCTGCTTCGATCTCCAGTACACTTCTGACATCTCCAAGCAAGCACAGGCAGAGTTTTGGGCATCTAGAAACTGCCTGCCAGCTACTACTTAAAAAAAAAAAAGCAGCCATGAAGAGCACATCTCTTAATGACAGACAGATGAACAGGGTTCTCCAGCGGTGGTGCTTGACTAGGAAAACACTGTTCCCTTCTGCAACAGCTCTCAGTCCTTGCCCCCGACTGTGCAAGACAACCCACTTCGTGCCAGGCACTGTACTACAAAAATCTCTAAAGCCTGCAATAAAAGCAAATGTCAGGCTCGATGTAAAAAGCTAAGTCATGGGCAATAACCCACTAGGAAGGGAACTACAGAGCATGAGTGTATCACACAAGCTTTATGATGTCTTGCAGACCAGACACCCAGCCTGGAGAAAGCCTTTCCTTGGCCGCACAGCGCTGGCAACAGCAATTTCCCATTATCCAGGATTCCAAGCAGATTGATTAGTTTAATCCTAATAATGCAAATAAAGCCAGAGGCAGAACAAGCATAAGCCAAAAGAACAAGTCCCTTTCCTCCTTCCCCATCTTCTGGAAGCTGAGCCAGCTCGGTGCTCCCAGGCTGGGTGTAGGAGGGGTACGAGGCTGGCACAAGCGCTATTTCAGTGATTTCTCTCCCAATAAAGGTGCTTCTGCACTTGCATCTAGCCACATGTCCTAGCACTTATGACCAAATTTAACGTTTGCACGCAGGGATATACCTCCAGGGGTTGCGGCTTCTCCTCTTAAAATTCAGTCCCTCGCAGAGGGGCTGCAAGTCCCCCAGGTCACAATCCATTTCTCTCTCCCTCCTCCCACGGCTAGTCTCTGGGGTCAGACTAGCACCGGTCAGTCACACACAAGGACACCCCTTAACGTCAGCTAAAGGCTTGGGGGGTGCTTGGCAGAAGGAAGGAGAGAGCAAAGCCTCTCACAGCCCAAGCAGCTGCTTGCACAAGGCCCAACATCTCCCTGCCAGAGTGCCCAGGAGGCTCAGGCGCTCTGGGCATGAAGTGCAGCACCGTGGCGGTGCTATGGCAGACCTGGCAGACACCAGCGATCATTAGAGGTTGCACTTGCTCCAGGCAGTTTCGTATTTTACAGCCTGCGATCTGCTTGCACGTACCTCAAGCTCAGCAGCGACAGTGTATCCCCCCAGCAAGTTTCTAAGCAGCGTCTCTACGTTTCGGAGGAGGAAGCTTTAAGAGATGAGACTAATCCCACGTTGAACTTCCCACAAACATCACTTACGCATTAGCGGTCATGAAAAGACAAAGCACCACATTAAATTCCTGGGGCTGGGAAGGGGCAATCGCTCCAAGACTGTCCAACACAAAATGAAAAATAAACAAATCCTTGAGGTCCCACACTTCCCCTCATGCAAGTAGGTTCAGATGCTACTGGCCACCGAATCTTCAGACAAATGGTATGTTTTCACAAGCTCTTCTTTTCTTTTTTTTTTTTTGCCAACAACTTGAAATTTTGCTGTAGAAAAAGCCACATATGCACCCCAAAACACCAAGTCACAATCCCCAAATAAAAGGCCCAATGGCAACAGTGTTTAAATGCACAGCATAAGGAAATAAGCGAGAGAAAAATATTTGTCTTTTAGCTGTTGCTAAGTTTTACTAACACTAGCTGTTATTTTGAAAAACTACACGTAGAAAACAAAAACTCTGAAAGGAAAACCCTAACAGTATTTCTATAAACAAACTCACACTAGTGGCTAAAGTCCAGACACTAATTAAGTGCATCCTGTAACCATCAAATCCTATTCTTACTTATAAATGATTCTGAGACCTCGGTCCAAAACCTACTATCAACTTTAAAGGGCCCAATGCTCCAGCCATGCACCGTCTATTCCATCAGGAACACAGAAAAAGCAAGAAATTCCCTTAAACCTCAGGCAGCATATTGCACCCTAACCTGACAAAACCCAAAGGTTTCCTGTGCTAAGAGTCCCACGTTCAGCCAGCCAGCCTGCTCTCGGAAAACAGTCCCAGGGTCCACTGGCAGGAAAGGAAACAGCTCTGTCTTCTGTGGGCTTATTCTTGAATTTCCCCTCATGCCAGCGAGGAACACCAGCCCCTGCTGCATCCTCCAAGAGCACGTCCAGCATGACCTGTATGGTGAGCTGATGAAGGATACTGCGCTCACACCTCTAACGGCACGAAAGAGCAAACTGATTAAAACTCGAGGGGGAAGCANTCAGCGAGGGACACCAGCCCCTGCTGCACCCCCAAGAGCACGTCCAGCACGACCCGTATGGTGAGCTGATGAAAGATACTGCGGTCACACCTCTAACGGCACGAAAGAGCAAACTGATTAAAACTCGAGGGGGAAGCAGCCATGTATTAACACCACCACACATACTTCATCAAATTAATTCACTTAACGATCAGTAACTAATAGAGACAGCTATGTTCTGCATGGTTTCCCATTACTATTCTAAGATCACTCTGATAAAATGATACACGTCCATAACTTGGCAACTGGTTCATCATCACGGCCGATAATCCCAAGGACTATGTCAGCGATGTGCCGTTTTCCGGGTGCTGAGGGGAAGGGGGTCAGATGGCCTTTAACCACCACCCAGGAGCAATGTCAATTAGCAAGCACAGCTCTCATTTGGTAGCTCTGCACTCTGGGAATCAGATGGAAATTCCTTTAAAATCTGGTTAAAATACAATATACAGCTTTATGCCTTTTGACCTAATCAAATTATGGGAACTTGCAGCTCTGAAATAAAGGAAACGTACTTTCTAGTCGCTGGATTTTTCCCCACGCCTCTTGCCACTAGTGAGGGGGTTTGTGTTTAGTGCTTATTCCCCCCGTTCCGTGCACCGGTTCCAGGAACAGCCTTCCTATAGCTGCTTTTCCAAAAGTTCTCCATCCCAACACACTCCCTGGCAGAGCTGCATGCTCAGTGATCCCATGGTACATCGAAAACTTGAGAATTACGCTGTGCTTCAACCTTTCCCATTCCACCAACGTTTGTAACAGAAGCAGCAAGCAGTCCCTTACACACCCCACAGGGGCAACGCTTGGCCTGGAAATGAGAGGGGAGATATTTCATGGCAGGTGACGGGATGAGCTCCATGACTATGGCCAACAAGTCATCCAAGGCTCCTGAAAGCCACAGCCACCAGCGCAGCCCCCAGAATCCCACAGCCGAGAGGAGCAGTGCTCCCCGCCGAGCACACCAACTGGGGACCCAGTTTCTTCTGCCCAAACTAGGGGTTTGCTACAAATGTCATTTTCCTTCCTATGAAATGGGACATTCATTGGCAATGCTCCGCTGGCCATAAACACTTTACTGGGCTTCCCAGCACCGCGGCTCTGCCAGGAAAAGGCCTGCAGCAAAAACACGGTTTGGTTATCGGTGTCTTTCAAAAGAAAGCAAAGACACAGTGCATTACAGCCAACGCTTATTTAAAATGTTACGTGCTTTACGGGAACACGGGGTCTTTAGCCAGAGGACAGTGAACTTGCATTTGAGCTGGTCACTGACCCCCAGGACAGGCATGCAGATGTCCCCACGGCTTTGGCACTGAGCTCACACCACCAACGTGGCGTCTGCAGAGCTCCAGCACCCCGAGGTAAGGCAGGCAGCATGCTGCACCGGCCGTTCCCCTACGGGGGACAACTGCAGGCCGAGCTATACAAACCTGCTGAGTGCCCCTCTCAAGGAATAACACTGTGCCAGCCCCTGCGGATCTGCAAGGAGCTTCTGCTTCCCAGGTTTCCATATCTGATGGAACAGCCCCACCACCATAAACAAACCTGATGCAGGGGTCGCACCCGCCTGTCTGCAGGCCATGCCTCCTCCAGCCGGTTCCTGGGCAACACCACCACCAAAAACACCCCTGTGGGAGGCAACCGCTCCGGCTGCTCGGATACAAGCACTGCTCGATGGTGTGACCATTATCTGGAGGCATACTGTGCACCTCCTCCAGCCGGTTCCTGGGCAACACCGCCACCAAAAACACCCCTGTGGGAGGCAACCGCTCCGGCTGCTCGGATGCAAGCACTGCTCGATGGTGTGACCATATCTGGAGGCATACTGTGCACAGATTAACTTGTAGCCTTTGTCATTATTCTCAAAGCAACAACGATTGCCACAGGTAAGTCGTGTGCATGAACTTTTGCAAAGAAAGAGAGCAAGATACTCTGAGGGCTTGCGAAGGAGTAGCTATCATCTATGGTGCTCCCCAGGCGTGAGGATAGCATCGTTATTATAGCAGCAGAAGGGGAAAATGCCAGACTCCAGTGTTTTCAGCTGGAGGAGCAGAGCGCACACAAACCACAGGTACTGGGAGGCAGGCACTGACCCTGCCCTCGAAGAGTTCCCCCACCCGCATACCAGAGCTCCCTTTGTGGGCCAGACCTTTGACCTCTGGTATCTCGGTCCTGCTCTGCCCACAGTGTCACGACAGTTTAATTAAAAGCAGGAGGCTGTAAAGCTGGAAACAGTCAGAAGAGTGCTGCTGGGCTCACATCTGGCTCTCCAGTTTGGTGCTGAGGCAAGGTTTCCTCTTCTTCAGCTGCAGAAAAGGACCCAACACCCAGCTCCCGAGCCAGGTCACAGATTTGTACTGGTACCGAGCTTCCTTGGAGCTGTGAGATCACGCAAACTGGCATTTCCCCAGACATGAAACGAGAGGACTGTCTTCCCAAATGACAGAGATATTGCAAAGGCTGCTTGGGAAAAGCCGGTAGCTAAAAATCTCTCCCTGTGTTGCTTTCTTGTTTGAGGCATGAAGAATACTCATATTTTACACATTTCTGCTTACCCCTCTCCCCACAGAATACCCTGCTGAGAGCCTGGTGCTGCTCTGCAGAAGGGCCGCTCTTTAGGAACTACGTGTGACACTTCAAACGTTACCACGAGCTAATCCAATGTTATTTTTCCTGCAGCAGGCCACTGCTCACAAGACCACTGGCATTAACCCACATGCTCGCTGGAATTGTGTTCCTCCAAATTCATAAATTATTCCACACACAGGCTGCTGCAACCTCCATTAATTGTCGATGGAGCCCTGCTAAAAGGTTAAACAAGAGCCAGCATCCACCACCACAGAGCAATTTATGTTGGCCACTACGTTCTGCTTTGACCATTCACCCCGGTCATGTCTGTGCTTTAAAAGAAAGCAAAAACAGTCAGATCCAGACTTACTTTTAATTTCTGCCCTCCTGTCAAGACTTGTGCTGTAGCAATCCATGCCGCTCCTTGTAACAGACTATTTGTTAAACCCATACTTCTCATGGTACTCCTCAATATACCCCAAATGCAAACAGAACAAATTCTGCAGCGAGCTACCCATCTGCTCAGACTCTTTTCCCAGACAGGCAAGCTAAACACATACCTGGTGCAATTCACAGTCTTGCAACTTTCTAAATACAGACAATACATATTCCACTCCACTGAAATACATCGCTCAAGGACAACTTTTGGAAGGAAGAAAGGAACATTTTGCAAGGCCGTTTCTTCAAATAACAATCAGCAGGAGGATCTGCCATCAGCTTGCATCTCCCACAGGGACTTCATGCTGTAGCTCTGTCTACCCACGCTACTCCCATTTCTCACTCTCTTTTTCCCCCAAGAGGTGTCACCCCAAAGAAGCGTGAGCTAGCACCCAGGTGCCAGCCACCACTCATCCCACTGCCTGGGCAGGAGAGCGCAGAGGCAGCTCACAACTGGCTGCTGTGCCACAGCAAGATTTGCAAAAGCAGACCGCAGGCCAACGCACGGTCCCATTAGGTAGGGTCCCATGCAGGTCACAGGCTGCCCCATTTAGATCCCATCTTCCAGGCGTGAGCTCAATTCCCCTTTTTTCTTGGAAGCACCAGGACAGGCAGCAGGGCATGTCAGGTATCCCTCTGTAAGCAAAGCAGTGAACTGTTTAGCTTGGCCAGCTGACTGTGCCAGCACATAAAACATAACAGCTGAGCAGGAGTCGGCCGCAGAGAACAGCTGTGACAGATGAGCAGGGGTGCTGCCGAGCGAGCAGGCTCCACCACACCACGTTTCGTCTCTCTGCAGCAGCAGGGATTTAAGACCTGACAGAGCAGGTAAATCCTGGCACAACGTTATGGAGCCAAACCTAAGGATTCAGGAAGACAAACATCCCCAAAGGCAAATTCAGCCTGCTCCGAGCGAGCATTTCATGCAGAGGACTCTGCAAGGTTAGTTCACATGAAGGAGCTCCCTGCTCTGACATGCTCTACAACTCCGAGTGCTGCAGACCTGCCTATCCCAAAACTGGGGCACAATTCCCATGTGCGGTGCATGCTTTTGCCCTTGGCTCAAATTATTTAATGAGAGATACCAAAGCAAGAGATCTGCTGCTGCACATTCCTTATTAACGCTGCAAAGGCTGGAGATGCAGCAGCCTCCACCTCTGCACTGCTCAGAGCTGTAGGTAACACACAGATCCCGAGGTGCTGGGCCATAACCCCCCTCTGCAAGGTGCTGAATCAAACCTGAAATGCCAGCTCCCTGCCCTGAACAGCCTCCAATAGCCAAGATATTTCCACACACAGTCCAGAAAGAAGACCCATTTACCATAATTAGTGTGGATGGGGACAGCATCTGGCCACTGTTCTCTTGGGACCTCTTACTGTGTATTTTACATAGGGACCAGCCTCTAATTTCACGCTGGAAACATGGACTGTTCCTTAGCCTCTGGGAACTCGATACTTCCCTTCATGGCATGCAAGCCACAGCACAGCTAACCTGCCTGGATTTATACTTGCAGCTTTCTGGCTCAGCGCACTGGAAGAAGTCATCAGGTTGCTTGGTTAGGCTATAAAAAAAATTTAAAAATTATTCTTTCCTTAGGTTGTACCAAAACCAAAAAAAACCTGCTCTTCCGAGCTCCGCTGCTGGCGAGGCCGAACCCGGGGAAATGCAGCTGTGCTCAGTAACAGACAGCAGTCACACTTCACACTACAATTTCAAATAATGTTTTTGTTTAAAAAACAAAACCAACACACCTCTGGCTTTGATGTTTAAGTGGTTTTGGCCCACGACAGAGAAATTTACCATGCCTTAGGAATGCTCTACATGAAAGTTGCCCTCCGTTGCATTTACATAAACCCAGAGAAAAAACGTCAGTGGAGCTATTCACCCTGCTCACTTTTAAACTCTTCTTCCTTATTCAAGTTACTTATTAAGTCTCCTTGAAAACATAACTTGCATATTACCCTATTTGAATAGTTGTCATCTTGGAAGTGTTTTTAATTAAAAGCATTTAGTCTGGCAAGACTTTGTGCCACAAGATTTCCCTAGATGTGGTGCAGGAGGGCGAGGTTTGTCCGGGTGACTACAGCCACAGTACTAATCCTCTGCACCTTACAAACCAAGGAAGGGGATTGTCCTCTGCTTTACAGACAGGGAAAACAAAAGCAGAGCAAAATGAAGTTATTTGCCCAAGACCAGTCAGCAAATCACAGACTGAAATGCTTGCGGCATACCAGCCACACAAACCCGAATCCCAAGTGGCTCCTGTAATTAACGATCTAATAATGAATAATTGCATAACACCAGATGTACAATAGCAAGGGTGCTTTCCAGCAGGATGAATATTCAGCTACCTGGAAACACAGACCCCAAGGTCTCCTGACCCTACTACTTTTTGTCAATCACGTATCAGAAACCAAACCGAATCGTTCTAATTGTTCAGTGACCATCAACTGCACATCCCAGAGGGGAAGGCACTTCTTGGAGATGCTTACTTTCAGCTTTCAGCCCAGCTTCTGCATAGTTCAGAGCATCAGGAAGGGTTTACCGCTGCGTCGCTCAAGAGCTGGCCCAGGGCCAAAGCGAAGACTTCCATGCAGGTTTTCCCCAGCATGAAGCAGCTCCCAGATCTGGTGCCACTTCCCACCTCCCTCAGACACCAGGAACCTGTACTGCAATCACCAAAACCCCCACCCCTGCAAGAGTGAGCCAGGCCTACAAGGCAGGAGTGCCCTGCAAGAGCTCGGTCAAAGCTGGGAAGGAGGGTTGCCACTGGCCTCTAGCCTGGGATTCATTTCATGGCTTCCAAAATGGGCCAGCACATTGCTAATGCATCTTCCCAGTGCTGCTGCAGAGGTGGCACCCTCTGACCCTTCTTGTGCCCAGTCCCGACAGGGACCCTTCTCACTGACCAGGGCAGTGCCCTCAGGTCCCGGACAACCTGCTCCCCAAAGCCTCTGAGCACCTCTCACCCCCACGGGTGCTCAGAAGACTGGCTGGCACCAAGCACCTTCTGAAAAGCAGGATGAAGGCACAGAAATCCTGATGACTAACCAACCTCTGAAGACAGATTTGAGGGGGCAGGGGGAGAAAAAAAAAAAAAAAACACAACATAAATTAGGTCAAATAAACCTGGAAAATGCCAATTACTTTATATAGAGCAGATTGTGCTTGGATGTCATTTAGTCTCCGCTTGCCGTTGTCAGATATTAGCTGAAATCCCCTGCTTTGCTTCGGCTGCCATATTCGAGTGCCACGTATTCAATATTAATGAGCGAGATGAAACAGGATGAGACTAGGTTGGCATTTTCTGTGATAAAAGATACTTTGTGGCAGAAAAAGCATTCATTTAAAAGCATTACGGATTTTTCTTGGCTTGGAAATGACATAAAATATGCAGGAAACAAAAGAAACCACTTTCCAACATAATTAAAAATCTTATTCTTCTGATTCTATAAGCTAACAAAGGAGTAACGGTTAATTCATTGTTTCTTCTGTTAAAAACAACAGCAGCGGCAAGTGGAGTTACCTGGCCACAGCTAGGGAAAGCTTTAGAGATAAAACTGCTGACATGGGATTTGAGAAAAGACTTTTTTTTCTACCCCAGTGTCTTGCACTTGCATGAAGGCAAAAAATTTCAGAGCGCAGAACTCTGTAAACGACCAAGAATGAAAAGACACAATGAGACCTGCTGTAGCTCAACCTGGACACGAAACAAATTTGGGGGAGGAGAAAGAAGCGGCCAAGGGATGTGGCATGGTTTACCACTAGAGCAAGTCACCAGATGATCTGACAAAATCCCCGCTCCTCTCGGGATCTCGACATGAAGATTTGAGGGCTGTGCATATGTTCAGTCCCAGACGGCTGCGTTAAGCCTTATAATCACCACTAGCATTTACGGGTAGCGATATACCTGCTCACAGCGCGACAATCTCATCTTCTAGCCATAAAAGCTGAGAATAAATAAGAACTGTTTCCAGCTATTTAATTCAGTAATTTCTGACAATTTCAGTCTTGACATCACAAGCTAGGAATAAAACAAGGACTACTGACATATCATTAGCCATGCTGTTTCGAAGGGAGCTCATCCTGGGGTTATACAAGAGATTTAATTCCACTGGTTAAAACAAAAGGAGACAACAGAGAAAAGAAAAATCTTTAATCCTACAAAGTAAGAAAAGGAAAATCTGACTACATTTATGCACAACTTCTCTGTTGGCAACCACGTGCACTTCCTACACGCACCTGAAGAATCCAGGGTAATCCACATGATTACAGAGAAATGCCAAGAACGAGTGTCAATGATAATCAGATACCTTCACCCTGCCAGGTACAAATTTCTTATTTCCAAGCCAGGCTACCGCCTGCCAAATTTTGTCGTGGAAAAATAAAGCCAAGACCATCACCCTGCTAGTCTTCATTCATCTGAAAGCTGCCAAAAGCTCCTAGGCTGACTCAGATTGGAGGAGATGGGTTTTCACAGGGGCTGAAAGGAGACGATCTGTGAGCTTGGAAACACCAAGACTTGGCTGTGGCTACAAGAGGGAGCCTCTATGTGAAAGAATAACAGCAGACTTGCAATGCGATCCCTGCTGCAGCTTGTGCTCTTGTATTTCACTGCACATCAGTCACCGCGGTGCCTGTGGAAGAGGGAAACGCAAGCTCATGCCATCACGGAGAAAGCCAAGGAAGCCACCTACCAAACGTGCTCCTCTCCCACCATATTTTGTTCACAGACAAAACCAGAGGCTGCCACCACCAGACTGTCAGAAACTTAATTCAAGCCACGTTAATGTGCTTAAGGAAAGCATTTAGCACACTCAGTGCATTCAACACATGCCCAGTAAATAGGTTCTGTCCAGTCTCTTGCCTACACAGGGCACCAAGGTGATCCCTCGACAAAACGCCCACAGACTTTGCAGAACACCTTCACACCCACAGACAGCCCCAAACAGCCCTGCAAATAATTTACAAAGATCCCCCTTGGGATTCAGGACACTTCCTCCCCTTCCACTCCTGTCACGTGAGAGGCGAATTATTTCTGAATGAACCACACAAGATGCATACAGATTTCCAGAAACAATTCCTGTTACAGCTACTGCTGTTCACAGGAATCACTTCTCACGAGCTGCTGGCAAAGTGGGCAACATCTGTGGCAACATCAAAATGTTTCTGAAACAACCCTTTTGCTACCAGCTTGTGCCAAGTATTCATGGCCAGATCTGGTAAAAAAATAACCCACCATTACAGAACTTCAGTAACATCTTTCAAGCAGCTACATCCCATCTGAAAATAAATCCAGCATGCAGAAAGAGTAACAGAAAATTCAATTAGATAATACAAACATCTAAAGATGCTATAAAGCTGGAATGACAAAAAAAAATAAATAAAAACCCACCACAAAAAAAACCCCAAACCAGCAGTAGCCTGCTCTTTGCCATCACCTTATGTGGGATAATACTAAAGAACACAAAAAGCCTAAGCCTGCAAGAAAAAGATTTGGCTCTTCCATATTTTCACCAACTTCAAAAGCTCAAGTTGCAAGTTCAGATCCTAAGGCTCCCTAGCCACTTTTCTAGACACAGGAACATTCTGTATTTTTAAATAGTGTCTCAAAAACAGCTCAAGACTTACCAATCGTGGAGCTCAGTAAAATAATTTCACTAATTAGCGTGATGGCATTAATTTCAACTAAGAGCAACTCCTATTGCCATCTCCCTAAACGTATCACACAGCAGCACACAAACTAGCACTTATAGGTAGAAAAAAAAATATTTCGGGCAGTATTTTGTTACTACTGCTCTTAGCTAAGACAGCAAGACCCTGAACTTGGTTTTCTGCCTTTCATGTGGAGAATCCTCCACCAGTATTAATGCTGAATGCTAACAGCACCGTGGCATTTGTCTGAACCATTATCACGCATCACTTATTACAATAGAGAGAGCTGTTCACAGAGCTGGAAAGGAAGACAGCTAGATACTGTACCTAAAAACGGCTGGAAGTACTATTGCAAGGGGTTTGGGGTTTGTTTTTACAGCACTTGCTTGAACACAACTGTTCTGAGCTGAAACTTTCAGCATTTTTTCCTGCAAGAGCCACTCTAGCCTCCAGCCAAACCAAGCCACCAAAGAGGTCGGACAAGGCAGAGGCATCTGCAAAGCCAACACAAGACCCTGGCCCCTCTGCATCTCTCCTGCAAGGAAGCCCCCAGCTACGGAGCAGCCTTGTGCCCGTGCTCTCAGCATAATCTCAGAGGAAGAGGCATACCAAGGGCACAAAAGGAGCCCTCAAACCGCTCCAGGGCGGGCAGCCAGCCAGCAAAGCCATCTCTCTTGGGGGCTGCGGGGCAGGAAGGGGATATAGAAAACATGCCTCAGCTCTGAGTAAATATTTTACTTCTCAGATTCATGCTGCTTAATCAATCTCTGTCATTATTTCAGAGGCCCCACTCAGACACAGAAATTGATTCCTCGTGACCTCATCTACACAAAATAAGGATTGTCTAAGGGTGTCCATCAGATCCTGGCTCCAGGTCAGCTTAATTCATGCTAGAGGCCCTGAGCTGGTGATGGGCAGGACACGTAACCTGCCCCAGGACTGAGGCGGTGCTGATAAAAAGGCAAGGAGGAGGCAGGTTCCCACCATTGTTAACCTCAACGAGAGCACAAAGAATTGCCTGAAAGAATTTCCTACTGCAGACAAGGCACCGAGGTGAAGAAAGGAAACTAAGAGTTCATGAACTAAAACACCCTCGTCTGCACCGCCCAGGTCTGCTTCCCTGGCACAGGCAACTGAGCCTGGCCAGGCCCAAAAAGCCACTCTTCACAGCAGAGAGCAGGCAAGGAAGCCAAAACCCACACCCTTGGCCACTCCAGCCCTCAACATTGGCGTGTTTGCTGGGAGGAGAGAGCCCTGGGATGCTATACCCCACAGCAGGAGAGGCTCAGCTTTGCAGTTAACCTGGAGAGCAGCAGGCTGCAGAGCAGCCAGGGCACTGCAGACCTGTGCTTGGGGCACGTCAATCCACTCCCCGCCCTGGACTCCATCCCCAACCCACCTCATCCCCAACCTCTCTCATTCTCAGCTCTCACCCAGTCACACCTCTGTCAGTGAAGATGACCAGACAGCTAAAGAGCCCAGAAACGGCCACAGAGACAAGGGTGTATCCCCTCTCCTAGTGCTCACCTCACTGTCTAAAACCAGCAGTCACGGTAGCTCTGCTCCACCCAGAAACACACATGGATGGGGCTTTCCAAAGGCACTGCCCCACAGCTCTTGCTGATCCCAGTGGGTGTTGGTAGATCTGCTGCTCAGACAGACAAAAAACCCACCGATTCCTCACCTACGTTAGTCCTGCTCTACCTTCTCCTCTCTCTCGTTCCCTCCCCTCCATGGAAACTAGCAGTCTCTCATTATAAAGTATTTTTTCAAGCAGATTGAAGAGGCACTGTGCTGGTTTAGTCTCTCAGATAACATTTTCCATTGCCCCCACGTAAAAATTGTATTCCAGCTTAATTTCCCATCATCTTTTGATTGAATGGGAGGGGATGGGCTGTAGTTTGTGTGTGTATGTCAGTTTTGCTTCTTTCAGTAGAGCAAGCTATTATTCTGTAAACACTTGGGATAAACAAATAAAGAGAAGGGTTGGGAGGCCAGAGCTTTCTTCCATGCTCTGAACCACTGAAAAACCACCCAGCACCAGTCTAGGTGCTGGGAATTATCCCAGGAGGAGGAAGGGGCTACCTAGCACATCTCAACAGTCGCTAGACTGCAAGGGGCTTATCTCCCCCGAGCCCAGATGAGCATATGCATCCTTCTGCTCTGATGTATGCTTAAGCATCTGCATGGCTTTCATCAGCTGAGAAATCTCACGGCAGCTCCTTGCACCAATCCTGCCAAAACTTTGCTTATGCATGCCTTTACATTTACATACTAAGATCAGTCTCTATTAAGTCAAATGAAATTACAGGCAGCGCATTATACATGTGCCTTCGCATCTGTGGGATCAGGGCTTTAAAATGAAAACCGCCCATCCTACTAAAACACGCCCTGCTCAGCTACAATTAAACACAGACGCTCCAGAGCAGTTCGTTGAAGTTATTTTTTATGCATGCTTTTACAATTAACATAATGTCATATCCTGCCAGGACCTAAAAGGTTGTGACTCAGGAATGTTATCTTAGTTTTAAGTCAAACTGACTCGCTTTTCATTTCATTCTTTATCCTTTCTTTCCCCCTTCCTTTAATTCTACCCCCATGTTCCCTCCAACACGACGCATACCACTCAGGGCCCTTATAAAATACGATTATTACGTTGAAAGCTTGATACGCAAGCACTCATCAGCCTTACCTTGCTCTACCATATAATTAACTATTTCTTCCAACTCCCTGCCATCCCCCCAGCAATACAACAGCAGCGCGCAGAGAGATAGCAAAGAGGATTAGATAAGAAGGTACACGAGATGAAACGCCCCCAACACCTACTGGATGCCAGCCCGCTGTCCTTTCTTCTCCTATCACACCATGATAAAACAACTCTCTTCTCCAAAAAGCCACAATTCTGGAAGATGACTGGTCTTATCCACCAGCTGCTTTTGAAGAAGCCGAGTCCCCTCATGCCTCCCCCTCCCACAAGCACACGGATCTCATGCTGAAGGATGCTTTATTCTGCAGCGGCACACAGGTACCAGTTTAGTTTAACCAGTACAAAACCGTCCGTGGACGCTGTTTTGAAACTGCTAGTGGACTTCGACTAACCAAAATAGCGAGAGGCAGCATAGTGGCATCAGTTTAAATAATAATGGCAAAATCAAGCAAAGACACCCACGAGAGCAAATGGCACTCACAACCTGCAGTAAACCGACAAGACGCCAGGCTCCCGAGCCTATTCAAGTTGTGAGGTTGCTACTCTACACAAAGCAAAACGGCTCCACTTGGCAATACCCTTGAGCCTGCCCTAAAAACCAGCTGAAGCAGCAAATTCAGGGCATCATCTTCCACTGGAAAACAAACCAATTTCCAAGTACAGTTCAGACCTTAAGATCAAGGAATCGTTTCAGAAGGAGCTTTATGAACAGCTGGTATAATTTATATAGAAATAAACCACTATTAGCCCCCTCTTCATCCATTTGCTTTGCCACATCAGAGGAACCATACAGCCCAGCAGATCCCTAAAAGCATATTAAATTCTATTAAAAACTGTCTCATCCTGGTCACATCTTGAACACAGACCATGTTCTTATTATGAGAAGGAGCCGTGTTCAAGTGCTCAGCTCACGGGCAACATCTGTTTCACTTGCAATCACTGAAAAAGTTACTGGGAAGTCAGTCAAGTCTCTCTCCCTCCCCCGGCCGACGATGTACAAAAGTGCATTCAGTCCGGCCATGGTGGAGTTTCATTCACGTTTCTGCAAGCTGGATGCAAGAGTGAGACTTTTTTTTTGGGAACAGCATCTGTTAAGTTTTTGCGGATTTGGTTGTGGTTTTTTTTTTTCTCCTCTCTCTGTAAAGGGGAAATCCTTTGTCTTTCTCAACATGGATGTAAAAATCTCCCGGCCCCACATCCCCCGAAGAACGGTCACGCTGGGAGATGCCGAACACGCGTGCCCTCGGCAGACACCCACACCGGGCTTTCCACGGCGGCTGCCCGCTGCAGCCCGGCGCCCAGAGCCCTTCCCCAGGGGCTGCGGGCACTCCCCCACCCTGTCCGGGGCACAGCCCTCCCCACTCCCAACTTTTCCCATCCCTGGGAATCCGCGGGGCAGAACCACCCGCGGCAAGCCACCAAAGGCGGCCCCAGCGGCGGCGGGAGAAGCCCCCCCGGTGTCCCCCCGCTGCCCCGGGCAGCCCAACGCCGAGGGCTCCGGCAGCGCTGCCCCCCGCCGGGCCAGACCCGCTGCAACAAAGACCCGCGTCCCCAAACCGGGGCGAAAAAAAAGTTTTGCGCGGCCCCTCCAGCCCCGGGAAGGGGAAGAGGAGACGGCAGCGCCCCGGCGAGCCTGCCATCCCCCCCCCCCATCCCCCGCCATCGCAACCCTCCGCATTACAGCGCGGGCATCGCACCCCGACAATCCCCGGGCACAGCATCCCCGGCACCGCACCCCTGCACCCCCCGGCACTGCCC
>VZTO01027599.1:27188-79632 GCA_013400615.1 Syrrhaptes paradoxus
CGGGGAGCGCGGGCGGGCGGGAGGCACCGCCCCGGCCGGCTGCAGCCCCGCCACCGCGCGGGGTACCCCCAAAGGAGGCTGGAGTCCGGGGGCNCCCGCCGCCGTGCTCGGGCAATTCCCCCCCGACGTGCCATCGCACCCCCCGTGCCCCCGCAGCGCCGTCCCCGCCACCCACCGCCGGTCTCCCCACGGCCACGGCCATCGCGGTGCAGTCGCTGCGCTCCCGGCCCGCCGCCGCCTGCTCTGCGCTGGCTGTTAGCGCTGCAACATGGCCACCCGGCGGGGAGGGCCCATGCGCAATGCAAAGGGGCCGGGCGGCGAGGCGGGACCCCCCCGGCCCTCCCCCGGGGCCGCCGGGGANGCGACTGGCATGGTCCTCCTCCGACCAGTTTGGTTAGGGAGGAGGCTGGGGGTTCAGTAAAGAGACATTTATAACGGTCAGACAGGAGCTCCCACAGCTGGGAGCCACCAGGAGCCCCAAATGCCCTCCTGTAACAACACAACGGGCACTGTGTTCCTCCTGATTCTCTTTGAGCTGTCCCTCTTTGCCAAACACACCCCTACTCTAGTTTTTAACAAACTGGGTATATAAACCAAACAACAGTCATGCCCCAGCGGCCAGTTGCTCTCCCACTCCAGCAAGTCATTTCCAGGCATGAAATGAAGCACAGACGGCTCCTTGCTGCTCCAACTGGCAAAATGCTTAATATCCCGCTGTTAAGCATGATAGTCCTTCACTAAATTCAACATTTCTGCTCACAAATCTTAAACCAAACCAGCAACAAAGGAAGGGCCCTAGTGGGTCAGGTCCTGCAACATTTTGCAAGACAAAAACCCCCAAAAGGCTACAAAAGATAGAGACCCATTCTCCACACATGTGAACAGCACACTGAATTACAAACACATTAGAGCTACTGCTTCACGTGAACATCAACAAAATCAAGGTAAAAAGCCAAAATGATAAAAGCTGAGAGCACCTCCTACAAGTAAATGGCCCAGGGCAGTAAGTAAATAGACCTCAGGGGTACACTTACCATTTGTACATCCTTCAGTCCAAAGCTTTCACCTTTTCACTCCNACCCCAAAAAGCTACAAAAGATAGAGACCCAATTCTCCACACATGTGAACGGCACACTGAATTACAAACTGCTTCACATGAACATCGAAAAATCAAGGTAAAAAGCCAAAAGGATAAAAGTTGAGAGCACCTCCTACAAGTAAATGGCCCAGGGTAGTAAGTAAATAGACCTCAGGGGTACACTTACCATTTGGATATCCTTCAGTCCAAAGCTTTCACCTTTTCACTCCAAAAGCCATTTTTATATAGCTATGAAGAAACACATGGCTGTTTGTAGAGGACTGTGAAGCTCCAGGCATTTCCTTCCTACAGCTCTGTTTTTCTTGTTTTGAAGAATCTCAGGAGCTGGTGTTTGGTCACCCAGTCTGCTCCCACAGCCTGCAGACTAAACTGGAAACAAAGGAGACACATGAGCACCCCTGGCACTACCCCCCGCCATGGGGCTGAGGATCTGCACCTTGGGCAGAAGACCTTAACTAGGCACAGGTGCAGCCATCATGAGCAAAGCTGCTACACCTAATTGGGCTTCTACCAGCACTATTTTGCAAGCAGAGTTGATGTGGTGCTTTTGTCACACTACCATGTTCGGCATGACTGCTGCTATCCCAGGGAGGCTGCTATACTAGACTCATGTTCTTGCTCTTGGAGCAAATTCCTCCCACATGCACGGCTCCAGGTGAGGAGGTGCTGAGCGTGCCCGTGCTGGGAAATGCGCTCGGACCAGTGCAGCCTCTAGTGGAAACCTGATGATCGTATCTAAAGAGCTGCCCTCCTTGCAACTGTGGGCGAGGCAGACAGCGCTTCCCCTTGTCTGAAGTAGAAGCATGCATGATATTCCTGCATCAGCATAACTTAACCTACACAAACATCTGGGTTTGCAAAATCCCAACGTGACTCACCATGTCCTTCCTTGGCGTGAAGGCAGGAGAGCTGTGGCCGAGTTTTCTCCCCGATACTCATGCATACAGACTTTCCCAGGTCTGGGTGTTCATGCTGAAAGAGTAGAGGAAAAAAAACCAAACATCAAACCCAAGAAATGTTCTTCAACCTTTCTAGATCTCAGCTAGTGTAGTTCCTTGCATCCCTAGTGTTCAGGAGGAAGAAGCAGACCCCCCACTCCTGAGTTTCATAACTGCTGCTAAGAAATCCATACCCATGCAAAGGGAATTGCCAGTTGCTCATTCTAGAGACCTTGTGTTTCCATTTCTCCGAGGCTCTTTTACATCACTTTGCAGGTACAGCATGCCAGTGCTTTAACAACCTTTTGTGCCAGCTGTGGGGCACTGTGTCAGATTGCAGGGGATGAGAGAACACACAAGCAGACACAGAGCCTGGGTTAATTCACCTCCTGTTTAAAAACAAACACAGGCATATAGCTCCCTAAAGTCAACATCCTTTTGCACAACAATAGGAAGCTACAAGACTACTACAAGACTAAGTGATGGGCTTTTTTGTTTTTTAATGTTGAAGTAATGTTTGCTCCTGCCTCCATTTTTGATTAGCCTGACTCTCAACCTACCCACATTTCACCCAAAGACTCAAGAGACCCACTGTGTCCAGGATCCCCCCAAAAGAGCAAGACCAGGGTAAATTCAGCCATTCTGAGGACTCCTACCCACAACCAGAAGTGATCGATTTATGGGCAGGGTAAATCATTAGCACACACGTGGAAACAATAGTCTCTCTAAACCTCACAGCGTGAAGCAGGTAATGAAGTGACTCCAGGTAACAGGGCTGCGATTCTTCCTGCCTGCATGTGGCATTTTACCCCCTTAATCCCAAAATGTGATTTGCAGCTCAGGCTTGAAGGGGAGAGCTGTGTGCCAGCATTTGGTCTGTCTCTGAGTCAGCATGAACTATGCTTTCAGCAGATTTCTGCGTGCGCCTACAGAGGGTATCGACAGGCAGTCAAAACCAAATGGGTTACAACCAGCTGCCATGTTATTGTCCATCAGCTGAGCCATCCCATAAGCACAACGCTCCCAGCCAGCAGTGACTGTTAAGCAAGATGCGTCAGCTCAACCTGTTTCACTCGAACATGCTCAGCGAGACTTTTCCAACCTCAGGAATGCAAAAGCATCAGCATTCAGCGCCAGTCTCAGTCCTGCAGGTACTTCAGTGGTCACTTAACATGACCTGAGCACATTCCACTCACCTCAAGAAAACAGTTTACAGGGTGAGAGCTAACATTTCTCAGGAGAAAAATCTCTACATTTTAGTCAAAGCTAAACTTACAGTAAGCAAGATAATACCTCCAATGTGTTTAAATGAAAATATGATATAATGGCAAGCTGTAAAATGCCTCGTGCTTACGCCTTCATCAATTAGATCAAATCAACACTTTCATAGCAGTGTTGTCATTTGCCGCTGTTATTTCCTTGGATTTTTTATCTTCATAATCTACCTTCCTCCCTTATTTGTGATTACAATTGTATAATTACACTCCATTTATTTAATCTCAACCGCTCCCGCTGAGAGTGTGCTGCTATCAAACACAGAATTGTGACTGCAATTCAGGGCTCATCAGAAGAACACGGAGAAAGGCATTCATGCCTAGAAGAAAACATGTGCCAAATTATAAAATATAACATAAGCTTTACCCTTTTCCCAGCACCAGCACCCTGCTCCGATGAACACCACTGATGGGATGTACCCACATTCTCCTACAATACACGCCCCAAGGAAAATCCAAGGCGAGCTGTGGCAGAGCATGGAGTGCGGTTACTCTTGCTGTGCCATCTACAGAACTCAAATCCTGGCACTCTGGAAAACTTTTCTGATACATTGCCTACACTGTAACTTCTGACCTAGACACTTTAAAGTTTCTTTTAGGGTTGCTCCCACCACTCCGGCAGTTACAGTTTAGCAGTCCTGCAGCTCCACAGGGTAATTTATCCTCCAAACCAGCACAAGGATGCACTGTGGCAGAAAGGAGCGGCTCAGAGTCAGCAATGCAAACGCACAGACCTGTGTACCTTGCTTATTGAAGAGCAACACAGCCACACTCAGCCGCTCCTGTACATGTTTGCAGGGTCTGCACCTTAAAAGTTATCCAAAGGTTTAATGTTACTGAAACAGGAACCACGAGCTATACACACCGTCTATCACAATCTCTGCCCGGGTTTTGTGAAGGTTGCATGCACTTGAGCATTTGCAGTGGGGTGGAGGATATCCCAGCTGCCTAGATGGCAGGCAGATAAAAATATTTATAGATACGCGGGAGCCCGCAGTAGAGCTGATTTCTGCAGTGTGACTTAGAGCCCCGTGCAGACCTCTCGAAAGGCAGTGAGTCTGTGTTGAGCTGAGTCCCTCCGTGCCTGTTAGGGGCTGTAAGATGAAAAAACAGCACACCCTTTCTGCCACACTTTCCACCCACTATTCATGCCCTGAACTCCTTGGGGCAGGGGCTGTCATCTGGTGTATGCAGGGCGTATTGCCATGGGGGCACTGATCTTATCCATCCCTCAGCTCTAACGTACACAGGATAACAGCACCAGCAACACAGAACAGCAGCAGCTCACTGCTTTCCAGTATGATGCGTGTCCAACCCAACTCAGCCACACCGTGATAAGAGAGATAATTTGACTCCAAGCACTCCTGATATTCCTGATACAACCCCACACACTTGTAGTAACCACTACCCTGAACCACATCCCATTCATTTACAGCAAGCCTCCTCCAGCCCCTCTATCCCGCTGTCCTCCTTCACCGCCACTGTCACCGCAGTCACCCCAGCCACGGCAGCCCCACGGGCCGCCACCCCGGGCAAAGGCACCCGAGGGGTGGTGGCCCGGCTGCGACGGAGGAGGAGGAGGCGGAGAGGCCCGGCGCGGCAGGAGGCGGGTTTCCCCGCCGTGCCGCGTCTCACACCTGAGTGCAGAGCCGAGCACCGAGGCTGAGTCCCGGAGAGCCCGGAGCATGGCGCGGGAGCTGAGCCAGGAGGCCGTGCTGGACTTCCTCTGGGAGGCCGGGGGGCGAGCCCCCAACACGGCGCTGCTCCGCCACTTCCACCGCTTCCTCCGCGACCCGACGCTCACGGAACAGCAACGGCGGGAGCGTCGCGAATACTTCAAAAGCCTCGTCAACTCCCTGGCCACCGTCCAGCCCGCCGCCGTCCCCGGCGCCTCCAAGGACATCGTCCTCCGCCGCAGGTACCGCGACCTCCTCGATGAGGACCTGCCACCGCCGGAGGAACAGCCGCAGCAGGAAGAAAAGGAGCCGCCGCCGCCCCGACGCGACCCCGACCGGCGCCGCGGCCCCCCGGGGGAGCCGGCGGAGAAGGGGCGGCGCGGCGGGGGACATCCCCACGGGGCCGCTGTGGCGGGGGGCNGGACCCGGCCGCTGTCCTCGGGCCCCTGGCCACCGCACCCCGCCGGGCCACCGCGCTACCGGCCCCAGGGGGATCCAGGGGTGCTGACCCCCGCGGGGCCGCCACGGTCGCGATCGCCGCCTCTGCCCCCCGGCCCGCCACCCCCGTACCAGACCGTGCCACCGCCCTCTGCCCCACCGTCCCGCTGCCGGTCCCCACCGCTGTCTCCCACCGGGCCGCCCCCCCACCAGACCCTGCAGCCGCCCGCTGCCAGGCCGTCCCGGTGCCGGTCCCCTCCGCTGCCGCCGGGGCCCGGGGTGCTGCCCCCCGCTGAGCCAGCCCCGTCCCGGTCCCTGCCACCACCAGGCCCTAAAGGGCCACCCCCGCCCCAGTCCCTGCCACCGGGCCCCGGGGTGCTGCCGCCTACCAGGCTGCCTGCACCCCGCTCTCTGCCACAGCCCCCCACCAGGATGCCCCTATTGAAGCCCCCACCGCCCTCTGCAGACCCAGGGGGGCGGCCCCCCACCGCACCATCCCTGTCCCCACCACTGTCATCGGGCCCTAGGGTGCTGTCCTCCAGCGGGCTGTCCCTGTCCCGGTCCCCAGAGCCACCCCTCGCCGATCCGCCCCTGTCCCACTCCCTGCCGCTGCTGTCCGCCCCGGGGGTGCTGCCCCTGTCCCGGTCCCTGCAGACACTCCCTGCCAGCCCCTCCCCATCCCCACCGCTTTCCTCCGGCCCAGATGTCCTCCCCTCCGCCAGGTTGTCCCTATCGCAGTCCAGGTCCCTGCAGCAACTCCCCACCAGCCCATCCCCATCCCTGCCAAGGGGACCCAGGGCACTGACCCCCAACAGACTAACCCAATCTCAAACCCTGCTGCTGCACCCCACCGGGCTGCCCCCTCCCCAAACCCTGCCATCATGCCCTAGGGTGCTGTGCCCCACCAGGCCACCCCCATCCCAATCCCCACCACAGTCCCCTGCCCAGCCACCTCCTGCCAGGACACTCCCATCCCAGTCCCTGGTGCCAGCACAGGACCCTGCAGGGCCCCCATCCCCAGAAAGCAGCCCCTCAGCACCACTACCTGTCTTCAGGAGCATCAGGTGCCAGCTCGCTCTGTTGGAGGTGCAGGGCATCCCCTCATCGCTGCCGGATGACGGGGGGCGGCAGCTCCGCAGGGTGCCCTCAAAGAGTTCCTTTAGGAATGTCCCAAGCCGGGGGCTGTCGGTGCCGCTGGGGAGGCGGGAGCATGCCTGGCTGGTGGCAGTATCAGCAGGGTGCTGGGCCCAGGTGCGGGGGCTCTTTCTGGAGGAGCCGGAGCTGGCCCTGCAGCGGGACTTCATGTCGGGCTTCACGGTCCTTCACTGGCTGGCCAAGCATGGAGACGGGCCAGGCCTGCAGGAGCTGGCGGCAGCGGCGCAGCAGGCTGGGCTGACCCTGGACGTGGACGCCCGCTCGGGCTGTGGATACACTCCGCTGCACCTGGCTGCCATACACGGCCACCAGCTTGTCATCAAGGTGCTGGTGCTGCAGCTGGGGTGCCAGGTGCAGGTGCGGGACAGCAGCGGGCGCCGGCCCTGGGAGTACCTGGGCAGCTCCACCTCAGGGGAGATCTGGCAGCTCCTGGAGGCACCTCGAGGCACCATTATGTTTCCCACGCAGCCCCTGGCCCGCAGCGTGTCCTCTGTCAGCAAGGTCTCACCGTCCACTGGCAGGGCAGCGCTGCCTGCCTGCCTCCGGCCACAGCACGGCCGCGGGGCAGCATCCCACCGAGCCGGCAGCGAGAGTGACTGAGAGGGAGCTCTTCAGCATCCCCTGCCAGGGGTGACAGGACCCTGGGGGCCATCCCGTGAGGAGAAGCCATGCAGGCAAACAAAAGCTGTGAAATAGACTGAACCTATTGAAGAATGTACTTTTAAATTAATCCAATGAACCGTTGTCTGAGCCTCTCTGCCCTCCCACCCATTTCTCTTTTCTACTAGTGAGTGGATGCTGAAAGCACATCCCAGCCCTGGGAAGACAAGCCAGGGCAGCCACCAGCTGCTCGGTGCGTTCACGGTCACCAGCTTTACTGGGACCATGGGTTTGGGGTCCCAAACTCCGGTGTGAAGCTCCTAGCCTGGCCACAACCAGGGCGGAGTGCTTGCTTCTGCTTACAGCAACAGATTGTTGTTGGTCCTGGGGTTTTGCCCAGCACTTCTTTACACTGCCTAAATTCTGGGGACTTGCTAAAATTGTGTCCCTTTTTAATCTCAGCAGATTAAGGATGAGTCCTGCTTTAAAAAATGCAGCTGATCAAAGTCCAGCCTTCCAGCAAAACTCCTCAAAGAGTGACGGGCTGTGGCAGAGAGCAGCAGCTGGAGAGCGTCAAGTAGAGGAGGGTGTAACACACTCACCCCGTTTCTCAGCCTGCTTGCCCACCAGCCCATGCAGAAAGGAATGTGGGGCAGCACCGCAGCCCTGCTCCTCCCCATGACTGCTCCGGGCTGTCCAGCAGCACCGATACCGCCCCCGCCTTCCTGCACCTCCAGTCCCTTTCCTCACACCGCAGGACAAGGAAGTGGTACCCACGCCGTGGCTAGAGGCCCGTTCCCACGCCTGAGGGTGGAAAGCATCCCTGCAGGAATCTGGGCTGGACAGAAAAGCAGCTGTGCCATGGTACAGGTCCCAGGCTTGTAGGAGAATGCCAGAGCTGCATTTCCCCAGACACTCCAACCCTAAACTGCTCAGAGGTGTTTATTTGATGGGAGTGGCTGGGATGAGGGGGTCCAGGCGCAGGGAAGAGATGTCTGGTGTGGTCCTTCCTGAAAGCTTACAAATAGCAAGCTGAATTTAGGAATCTCACTGGATTACCCGAGTCCTGTAATATTCTGATTTAGCATAAATGAGCTTTTAGACAGCCCAAAAATGTAATACATTAATCTCGCACCTAATCTGTCTCTCCTTTATGAGGGCAGGAAGAGAGCTAAGCTACATGAGACAGCTGTACATCACTGCCTGGCGGATGCTTCTGCTGCTGGGTAACCTCAGACACAGGACCAGTGGATGTCAGTGCTGGTGAAACTGGGGCTGCTGGCTCTGCTTCAGCAGGATGCTTTGGGGAAGACCCATGCAGTAGGTGGGACTGCTCATGTATTTAATGCATGTGCCCAAATGTCTGCAGTTTCAGGGAGGAACGGGAATCAGGGCAGCAGAACCTGACCCTTGCATAACACGAGTGCTGGGGAATGCCTCAAGTCCTTGCTCAAGCTCTAACTGAGGTCTCTGCTTCGCTTGGGGTTTATTGGAGGGAGGAACTCTTTCCGGCAGAAGGGAAGCTACCCAGCATGAGTCTGTAGCCACAAAAGGTTGTGGCCTTTTTCCCAGCCTGATTTTCTCCTTTTATAGGGGAAAGAGCTCAGTAAACCAATGCAGTGTTCTGTGAACGATCATTCCTTTCTGAGAGGACAGCTCAAGCTTGAACTCATAAGAAATTCAGCTCCGACATGACTTCTGAGCCATTGGCATGGACACTTGGAGGGGCCCCCAGGACTCCCCCACAGCAGGAGGAGCCCTAGGTATTGCCTTTCCCCAGCACCCACATGCAAAGTGACTGTGCCTGGTAAATGCTCAAGTCTTTTTCACCCCGCTCAGAGCCATTGCCACAATTCACATCACGCACCAGGCTCGCCTGTGAAAGGGCTCTCTAAAGCCTTCCATAAGCCTCAGCTACAAGCTCTGAAAAGCAACCTGATGACATTGGGTATCGGGGATGCCACTAGAGCCATGGCATATGCTGAGCTTCAGGGAAGAAACCCCAAATGAAAGTAGTTTGTGAGCTGAGTAAAGCCAGGTGGGGGACAGGGCACACACATTTTGAGATCAAAAGCAAGTTTCCTTCCCTGGAGAGGTCATTACCTGTCTGCTGTCTGGTGGGGAGCATACTTGTGCTCCACAGCTTCTGAAGAACAAGGTTTTCCCCTTACTACCTCCTGTGTTGCTAAGACAAAGACTGAAAAGGTCAGTGCTGCCTTGGGATTCTCATTTTACAGCCTTTCCATGACCTTTCTCCATGACGTAAATCTAAGTAGCACCCTTTTTTTCCCCTGCTCTTTTTTCAGAGCAGTTTTCTCTTCCTAGTAGTATTTAGTTCACCAGCCTAACAACAAGCTGTTATATCATTTTGTAACCACTGTTTGCTCGCTTGTCGAGGCGACACAGACAAGCTGCTTTCTCCAAATTTTAAATTACAAAGCAACCCTTAGGAAGTCTGAACATGCAAAAAACCTTTCTTGACTGGAGCCAGTGTGCATTCAGTCTGGTTTATCACCCTAGGATTAATTAGGAGTTCTTGGACTGCTACCATTGGGAATACAGCACAGTTCTTACACCACACTTTTTTAAAGCAGTTCATGACTGCTTATGGGAATAGCCACTCTTTTAACCCACAGAAAACCTCAGCCTCCAAGTTTTGTGCTGGTGAAATAAGCAACAGACAGGGTGAAATCCATTTCCAGCCCATTGTGGAAGGCAGGGCCACATCTTTCATCAGCTGTGCCTGGAGGAATCGCGCTGCAGACTTGGAGCATCAAGCAGGTAGGGCTATGCAGGCATCCTAGGTGCAATCCCCCAGGAAGAACCCATCCCAGAATACACACAAGTGCAGCCTGAGCATCTCTGTTTCAAAGTGCTCCTAACCTCCTTGCTACTTACTCACCAGCTGCCTGGCCCCTTCCACACCCCTGCGCGCTGCTGTTTCCTCATTGCAGGTGGACGTGGCTCCTGGCCTCACACCCAATCCAGGCATCCGATTTGGCACCACCCTGAAACACAGGACATGTCACAGATTACACACAGCGGGACTCTGGCCTCTCATTGCTTTTGAAAACACACCTCCCACTCGATGGCAGATGATGATAAAGTCCACCTCTCTGCTCACCAAGGCTTATCTCTAACCAACTGCTTCAAACTCCAAGAGCCGGGTCCTTCATGCGAGAGGTGGGGCTTGTCACACAGTACCCTTTGCCCATCACATACCGCCAAGCCTTACAGCGTTTTGGTAAGGGTAACCCTGAACACGCAGTACCCCTCTTCTCCCCGCCTCCCTGCTCCTGGGGCGCATGCTTTCGCAACCACTCATTAGATTGCCAAAAGCAGACAGTACGGTAGAACTGGATGTTGATCCTGATCCACGGAGCTTGTGTTATGGTCTCAATTACGTTCCCAAACTGGGCTCTGATTAGACTCACGCTGCAGCCTTTGCTAAGAGAAGTCACAAAGGTGAGCTGGCAGTCTGGTGCAATTGCTCAGCTATTAACCAAGTCTCTCTGTTAGTCACCAACTGTCCTTCACTTGCAGGGTCTTTGTCACTTAGGCCCTGTAGAATGACTTCTCAAACCACAAGAATTTGCAAGACTTGCTTAAACTAGCAATCACTTATGGTGAATGGGGTAAACCCAGCACAGAACGGGGAGCGTGTCAGTTTGAGTCTCATTTTGTGGCAGAGCTTTTCTTTGAAGATATGAAGCTCCTCCCACCCAGCAAATCAAAGCTTTCCATCTCAGAGGAGCTTCCCATCTGCAAACACACCAAATGGCCACTACGCTTCCCAATCCAAGAGCATCAAGCTGGTAACAAACCACCACACTGCAGTTTTGGTTTTTCACAAGCCTCTGGACAAGGACCAAAGGCTAGAGCAAGGGTGGGATCTCACTTTCTGAAACAGTAAGAAAGGAGAACTTTCAGAATTAAAAAAAATTAAAAAATCACAGAGTTCATCACACAAAAAGCACTTTTCTGTTATGATAAATGCCTTTGGACTTAAATTGTTTAGATACAATTCCACAGTGAGAAGAACTTCTTGCACACTTTCAACAAGTAATGAGACAACCCCAATCGCTACAAAATCTTGTTAAAGCTGGAATTTCTCATGAGTACATTTACTGCAAGTAGTACCAGGGGGCAGGTTAGCAGGACAGGTTTACAAGAAAAAACCCCAATTAACTGTGCAATTTTCTCCAGCCTAAATTTCCCCATTAAAATAAGAGCTGCTAGCTCTTCAGGGGAAAAAAAGTATTGTCTCTAGAAACTGAGTCACACTACAAACCACGGGAAGTTGAATTCTTAGTTTAGCTAAAACAGGATCTCTCATCCTCGATATGAACTATTTAAGCAGACAAAACTTGTTTTACAATTAGCAAAAAGAGGGAGAAATATTTTGAGATATCCACTAAAGCAGTTTGGTGCAGTGAGGGTTCCAGAGAGGAGGCTTGGTGCTGAGGGCTGCTGTGTTAAACACCTAGGCAAGCACAGCACCTTCTGTGCGATGGCTTTGCTGTAAGACAGAGATGGGCGGTCTTGTCTAGGTCATGCTTTTTATTTTAGAACAGTTAATTTAACCTGATAGAGCAAACCTGTTTCTGGATGGTTTAAATACACCTAAATTTCATAGTATTTCAAATCTCTATTGGACTTCGGCAAACTCAAGACACTTAAGTTCCTGATATCCATCAGGACTTCCCTACTGTACAGCCTGCTCATAGAATATGAGCAAAACCAAACCAGTATTTGTAGAATCCACCTTTACTCTGCTTATTATGTTATTAGCTCTGATAGCACTGAAGGAGAACACAAAACTGCTCATGGCAGATTGGTTTGATAAAGATTTCCAAGGCTTTTCTCCCTCTTGGATGGTGTTTTGTAGGCAGACATGTTCTATGTGTTCAAAAGCCCCAAGCTCTTTAAACCCCATGTCTGTCAAAAGTTGTAGTTTCTGGCTTGAAGGAAGCAACTGTTTAAACCCATCACAGTTCCTCCCCCAAGAGTGTCAGTCAGTGGGGAGTGGCCTCAGTTTGCATTTCTAATGCTGCCTTGGGGAGTGATGACCAAAATCCTTCAAGATGTGATGCAGGAGCTTCCCTTTGCTGGGCCTCTGACAAAATGGTTGTGGGTTTAAGTCTTGCCTTGTGCTCTTTCTGGGAAACGGCTCTAGACCTGAGGAATGTGCTGATGAACCTGATACCAGAAGAGGTGTTTTACAGTGTTTAATGTGGTCCAGGATGTTCTAGTGAAAGTGGTAACTACAAGAACTGTATTAGTGTGTGTCTTGGGCCTCGAGTCCCATAATAATTCTGCAGGGTTAGCTTTGCACAGCAAAGAACAGAACAGGCGTTATCACAGGCTGTGCAAAGTCCACATGGGAGTTGCATGCCATGGGTAAATAGAAGAGATTGCTAAGAGGAAGGTGGTGAGGCTCTCAGAGGAGAGGAACCAGCTCTCAGGTTTAATGTGGAGTGTGATTGCTACAGGGACCTGGAGTGGTGCTCCCTCCACTCACAAGCACCTCACCCTCCTTATCTCCCTGGTGTTTCTCGCACTGCATTGTGATGGTATCTCGGGTGCAAGGATTTGGGCTGCTCCCTTATCAGAAATAAATGAGTGTATGGGACCACAGCCTTTGTCTGAAGGGCTGACAGCAGCCTCACTGTTTGGGCCCCTGTCCTTGGCCACCCGGAGCCGGCACTTAGTCCTAGGGTTTGTCTCTTTTCCTGGCCCTGGAACAAAGTGGGGAGCTGACAGGGATGGGGGCAGGGTGGTTTGCAAGCCTGTGAGGAAAGACAGTGGGGCTCCAGAGCAAAAGCCCCCAGGAAAAGCAAAGGCTGCAGCCTGCAGGGCTTTGGTAGAGGCTGTGCAGAGCTTGGGGCATCAACTGTCCTTCCCTGTACCATCGCTGGGTTCCTCTCCTGTGCCTTCAGTCTCCCTGCGACTTTACCCAAGGGAGAGTCTGCCTGTCACTGTGGATTGCTTTACATCCCTGCCTGGCTCTGCCAGCACCTCTGCTTCAGCCCACCCCTGTGAACACTGGAAGGGAATTAACTGTTATATAAGAAAATGTGTATAAAATAGTCCCACTGCATGAGAAATCCTTCCTCCTTTCCTTCCTAGATAGCTGCTTGTATTAAAATACTTCACCAGCCGAGTTTCCAGCTCCTTTTGTGAGTCACAACCTTAGTGACAAAGAAGGTAAAGCCTCAGCCTTGTTTTAGCATATTTTCCTGCTGTAGGTTGATAAGCTTGTTATCTTGTATTTGTTCTCCCCACCTGAGTCCTGGTAACCACAGTCCATAGGCAAAGAATGTACCGCTGCACTGGGAGATGCTAGTTCACAGCGAGCTGACAAACCCATCAAATCCCTATATATAATGCCTCTTTGTGGATAAGGGTGATGAGCAACTTTGTTTCATAACACATAGTATGTGTATGTCAAAACACATCTGTCTCCAGAAAAAGATAAACCCTTGCATGGCACAGTATGAAGTTGTACATACTATTGACTTGATGCAGCTGAAGCATTTCGGAGGGGGGAAAAAAAAGCAAATGAAAGCTCTTGCCAAGGCAGGGCAGCTTCCAGGCAAGTGGCTTTAATAAACAGCATCTCCAGGAGGTCAGTCAGCCTGGCAGTCTTGCCTCCAGGTTAAGATGGGCACAGACAAGGGAAGCTGCACATTTTTCTTTGCATAAACAATAGAACTGGCTTAGTCATCTACCGAATGGCGTGCTCAAGGGAAATGCAGATCTTTCAGTTAGTGACTTATTTGCATCTGATTTGGATTTTTTTGTCTCTGCTTATAAATACTGAATAGATGATTTAAGCAAACATCTTGCAACTCTCCCCTCTCCTTGGCTTCTCGTTGCTGCCTCACATCAATGCCAAGGCTGCTGTTCCTGATGGTGCTCTCCCATGGATGTTGCACGGCTTTTTATCTGCTGGATGGTCTGTGCTGGAGAGAAGCAGCTGCAGTCATGGATCTGTATGTCTGTGCCCACAGACAGCACCTAGAAAAGTTCTGTTCCTCCTGCTTATGGCCAAAGGGGAGGGTAGGTGTTGAGATGCCTCCTCTGGATTCTGATATCTTGCAGAGTTTTGTGGGTGTGCTGCGTGGCTGTCCTAGAGCTGAGATCTGCAGAGGTGCTGTGGGATTTTGTGCAGTCCCTCCCTGGTGCTGAGCACACCTCGCTGCAGACCCGCACGGGAGGGCAGTGCCTTGGTGAAGTCCACCACCATTTGCTGACCCATGTGTTTGTGCCCTCCCATGGGACTTGACAGCGTGCTGCAGCCCATGTCACGAGCCATGGCAGAGGCCTTTGGTGTGAGTCATGCTCTCCAAATTTCCTGCTTCCTGTCAGTGTGAGAAATCCTGGCTGCTCTCCTCTTCCCTAGCATCCTGCAGTGCCCAGGGCTCCCCGCCATTGCTTCATTTCATCATGCTGTGGCCAGAATATTTTTATGGGCCCTCCCAAGAGCTGCAAGCAAGATGATCACAGCCTTCCAGGGACTGAGGAGCAGGGTTTCTGATCTGCCCACAGTGCTTGGTGATGATGCTCTTGCTTCCAAGCAGAACTTACTGAACTGCAGCTTGCAAGAGTATTTCTCAATGTGTATTCCTAACTGTTTCTTTCTTCTCTAGCTGTCAGCTGAGATGTCATGTTCCAGCCATCTGAGAAATGGCCTGTTGTCAATAATGGAAGATAATCAAATGATCCCTCTGCATCTGATGCTGATTTACAGCTGCTGTATTAAAGGCACCCAGCAATGTTAGTCCTGAACCTGAGGGTGCCTTTGCTTACTGCACTTCAACTGCCAGAGAAGATGAGAGCTTGTTCCTGGAACAAGGGAGCCCTCAAGACCCAGGATTCATTTTGGGTAAACCCTAAATCTGGCTGTTAAAACATTGAGGGAGAAGGTGGCAGGAATGGGAAGGAACTTCACCCCATGAAGCATCATTTTGAAGGTGCTTCAATAGCTTTGGGCTCAGAATGGACAGTGTTAATGTTTCTTCAAAGTTTTCTTGTTACATTTTTTTCATCAGCTTGTTCTTTCCAAGGCATTTTCCAAATACTTATTGACAATTTTCTTTTGCTTAAAATTGAATTTGAGAAACTTGAGCCAGCTTTAATACAACCCCTTCTCACTGTGGGTGGCTCAAAGGAGACAAATTCTGGCACACAAATGTCTTTGTGGGAAAGAACTCCAGATGGCTTGAGTTTCTAAGCCATCCTGGTATGTAGTATGTACTACGTGTCAGGCTAGAGGAGAGCCGAAGCTTCCCTGCAGCTCTCATGCTAAATTGAAGCTGTGCAGTCCTGGCAGGGTCCCTGTGCTGTGGACGGGCCTGTGGTCAGCCCCACGGGCAGAGCAGGCAGCCCTTCAGCTCTGAGCACAGCACATCCTGCTGTTGCAGAGCAGGTAAGCGATGCTGGCCTCTGCTGCAGGTCACTGCGCTCTAGGGAAGCGGTTTGAGGAAGGTGCTCCTTCCAAAGATGCTTTTTTTTTTGCATTTGCAGGTGCCTTGGAAGGTGCCAAATCTGATCCAGGGACCTCCAGCTCCTGTATTCCTTTCTCCTGACTTTATCAGGATGAAGTAAGGCATTTCAGCTGGAGCAGCACAGTGTGGCAGCTGCCCTTCAGCCCTGCCCGAAGCCACTCCCGTGTCACACAATAATGGAAGAAGTAATGCTTCCTGATGTGTCTACTGGGACAACACAGATTCAGTCCTTTGCCCTGGACTGGGGCAAACGTACAGTTATTTTTCAGAAGAGCATCCCAGGTTCCTTAGCAAAGCCCAGAGTCTTCAGCTTTATGGGTGGCACTAAGTGGCAAAAGCAGATTTGTGAACTGGAATTGAAACAAAGGCTAGACCCCAACCTGTCTGCAGTCAGCATAGTTTAAGATGAAAACTACCTAGAAGGCATGCTCTGGTGACCATCCCTCTCCATTGACACCCCTTCTTTTATTTTTCACCATTTTTAAGGCTATGCTACCTCAATCTCCCTCCTCTTGCCCACTCTCATAGGGTCCAGACCCAGCCAACCAGCTCTACTGCCCAAGTACCTCAGGGAGGGCAATGCAGATGCATTTACTTCTTCTAACTCTCCTCATGGCCTGCACAGACTTTATTCAGCTGCTTAAGGATGGGGAAAAACATGGTTCTCCATCTCCCCCCTGCCATTTCCCATTGCAACTGATCACGAGTTAAAATCAAACCCAGCTTGCCTGGAGCTAGACCACAGGAATATCTAATGCTTGGAAAGTGCTGCTATCCTGCTGTGATAGGCAGTGAAAAGGGTTCCAGGGTCTGTTCCCTGTTGCAGAAGTTTGCAATGTGGCCATAAAGTAAACACCCATGCCGTTTAAAAAAATAAAATGCTACAAACTGCCAGAGTTGAAAGGCTTCTCTAAAACATGCACTTGAAGGGTCAGTGACCTGTTGTCTCTGCTATGAATTCCTACTGCAGTAGCTGCTGCAGCTCCAGGGCAGGGTCTGGCTGTCTGCCCCATGGTGGCAGAGGGGAACGAGGGCAGGTTTCTCCTGGGTGACACGGGTCTTGGACTCTAGTACAGTAAGAAGTGGGAAAAGGAGTGGCCTGGTGGGTGGAGGTGCAGCGTGGCAGTGTACAGCAACGGGGCAGCACACTGCTTTTTACCGATTTCTTGCAAGCATGATGACTTTGGAAGAGAGATTAATCTTGTTGCTGCCTGGGGAGCTGCTGAGAGGAGGCAAAGATGTACCTGGATTCCTAAGTGGGGAGCTCCAACGAGGAACAAATGCGAACAGTTCCTTTGAGACGAGGAAATGAACTCAGAGGAGAGGTGTTTGCCACCTGCAAACTTAAAAGGTATGGGGGGAGGTACCAAAGTGAAATGAGTCAAAAATAACAGAGCTCCGGTTCTCCTGGGTAGTTAACAATTTGCTCTAGTTAAATCTAATCCACTGAGAGATGAGAAAACCACAGGGATTGCCAGCTTGGGTCAGTGTTAATAAGGGAAATAAAATGATGAGACATAACTTTAAATCCCACTGAAGGGATCAGCAAACTCCTTTCATCACTTTGAGATAGTGCAAGAAGTTCTTTATAATTAACTTACTTTATAATTAAGGTGGAACAGAGGTGCTTCCCTTTTAATGCAGGGAAAGCTGACACCAGGAAACCCTCTGGGATAAAAATGCTGTAGAGACATGTGGCCATCCAGCCCCAGCCACCATCCAGGGTGGACGGGACCTTCAGCCCTTCTTCCTGGCACATATTTCCCTCTGAAGCAGTGCTTTGGGAAGCTTGGTGCCTGCAGGCTTTGGGAGGCTCTCTCAACCTCCTGCCAAACTGGACTGTGGCTCCTGAGTCATCCTTTGTCTCTCAAGAGCAGGCTCAGGATTTTGCTTGGGCGGCTGGCTCTATTAGCTCCATGTGGTCTCCAGACCAACCCTGAAGTTTCCCCCATGGACAGCACAGGGCTGGAAGATACTGTGGTGGTAACAAAAGCATTGTTTTAGCCAGCGATGCAAGGGATCTTTGGAGCACAAGGGTCCGGAGAAACTGTGTGCAACAAAACTCTTCAGGGGGTTGTGACAACTCAAACAAAAAGGCAGAAGCTTCTCGGATGAGACTAACATGCTACAGGAGAAATGGGACAAATCAATCACATCAAAGCACTAGCAGAGAATGGCTTCAGTTAAAGTGCCCAGATATTCTAAGAGGTAGAAAACAGCCTTGTATGTATATAATGTGTGTGTGTGTATATATGTATATATANCTATGTATATAACGTGTGTGTGTGTATATACATATAAAGCTATAATAGCATAGTATTTAGGTTGCAAGAGTAACCAGGGGTTATTGCTGAGACCAGAATCCCACACAGATGGTATTGACACACATCTTTCCTAAAGACAGTGCAAGAGAAAGAGGCTGTCTTTGCTTGATGAACTGAAAAGGAACTTAGGGAGACAAGAACAAACCTTCCCTAAAGAAAGTGCAACCCCCCCCACACACATCTTACAATGCAATGTAAGCTTTAGCTCACTCTGGAAAAGCATGAGGTGTGTTTCTTGTCATTGTTTTAATAGTGTAATCCTTGTGCTAGTGAAAATAAATTGTAGTAGTTTTCTACCTCCTTGGCCAGCTTAAGTGATCTGTGTGTGTTTCCCCTGGTGCCATGGCTGAAGCAGTGGTGCCCTTGCAGGGAGGCATGTGTACAGCACTGCTGTGCTGGGGCAGGATGCCATCTCCAAAGGAGGAGAAAGCTACGACTGGCCCTTCCAGCAAGAACAGGGGCTTCTTTCTCAGCTATAGCAACAAATAACTTAGGATATGTAGCACCAACAACTACTGGGGTGTGTGGGTTCAGTGCAAGAAAAAGCAGCAGTGCTGGCCTCTGCACTCCACGCCATGCAGGCTGGAGTATACACCCTCAATCCTGAGTTAACCCTCCCCAGAGCTGTGTGCCTAGCCCTTCCACAACCAGGGGTAAGCCACGTCTACTGCCAGGGGTGATTAGTCAGGGATAGGACTTGCTAAGGGCTAGGGTGTATTTTGTCTTGTGGAAGATGAAACAGTCATAATCAGCGTGCTGCATCCTTTTGGCATTTACATTTTTTAAAAGCAAATCTTGGGGCATTTCTAGGGACTGTCATAAGAAGATCAGACTGTCCAGTTGTCTGGCTTCAGCCTGTGTAAATCAAGAGATGAATTAAGAGTTTGGGCTGGGGATGTGGTGCTGGGCAGGCCCCATGCCCTCAAGCAAGCCTGCAAGGCCACACACTGGGAGGGCATGCTTAATTTCCCCACAGGGTAAAATTCCTCTGGGCATCACCCTCTGGATGAGCAGGAGACTCTTCCCTCCCTGCCTCTGCCAGAGCTGCTTGGTGGGTGCAACACTCTTCAGAGAGCAGTAGGTCTTGGAAACAGGGACATGTACAATCCGTGCACACCATCTCCTCTCTCTCAGCACCTGCATTTATCGCAATCCCTTCCTACAAACCACATCAAGCTGATTTGGCTCCTCTGCACTCTGGCTCCTGCCCGGGGTTTCTTCCCAGAGCATCACCTGCTGGTCCCGGGGTGCAAGAGCAGCTCGCATAGGGCAGCGTCTCTCTCTTCCCCCCACTGGCTTTATTGTCTTGGAAAAATGGAGGGCAGTTGGGCATCGCGAATAAACACTGGAGTGATTTCACAGGGCGTAAGACCAGGAGTGCTTGAAATCAGGGCGAGACCCAAGGGTTTGTTGCTAAACCAACTAGGCTGCCAGTGCAGAGCACTCAAGGAAAACAAGCACGGTTTCTATGTGTTATTAGAAGGGTATTTCCCTGCCTGAACGAAAGGGTCAGATGAGGAGACTTCAGGCCAGAAAAGCAGCTCACAAGAAACAGCATTTCAGAAGGGGAATCAGAGCGGCCAACGCTATGGCACTCCACCGCCCCGGCCCCACAACTCGCCTCGCCAGCAGCTCTGTCTTCAGAAATGCTGAAGCACTGAAAGGAGGAGAGAAGTCTCCAGGGATTTCACAGAGCTGAATGGAAAACAAATACAAAAACCCAACCGACCAAACAGAATTTGCTCAACCCCTCACACGTGGCAGCAAACAAGGGAACAAACGCACAGTAACTCAGGCGCACGGAAAGCAGGCGCCTAAAGCCTATCTATAACACGTGATCCCAGCTAGCATCAGCTAGAGACTGGGGCAAAATTAAGGTGGAATTACTCAGGCTCTCTCCGAACTGTCCGTGGAGGGGCCTGTTCTCAGTGTGCTTGCTACCGGCACCAAGTCTGCTCCTGCAGTTAACTCCCGACTTCAGCATGGCTCTTGTGTATGCGTAGGATGGCCAACATGTTAGCAGGGGCCAGAGCATGTGCGGGATTTTCCTTACAGCACTCCCAGTCAGCAGTTTGCACTCTTTCATACACCTCAGTCACAGGGCTCCAATGCAGGCTCGTGACTTTCTAGTTCAAACGCAGCCTGGCTTTGATTCACCCGGAGTCATACGGGCTGCTGAAACGCCTCATGGATGTTCAGAAAGGGGTGTGGGGGATGTCTGGGGCAGAGGATGGTGTCAGGAGTCAGGGTGCTGCTCGGATAACAGTGAGCACGCTCTAATGAAGCTCCAGCAGCCTCCAGTGTGGCAGTGTGTTTCCTTCTGCTACCCAGCCGTAAATTCCTGTGCTGTTTCATGAGCTGCTCCGCGCAGCCCTTCATAAATTTTTCTGCAGATGTGTATCTCACAGCCCAGTTGTGGCTTAACCAACAAGTAGCACGCTGCATTTATACAGCAGCTCTGGCTGAAGTTTTACAAGTGGAATTGTGAAGCTGCGCTGTCATTAATGTCACTTTGTGGATGGGGGAAATTGAGGCACACAGGCCTGAGGACCCTGCTAAAGCCAATCCAAAGCTATAAGCAGCACCCGGCTGATCCAGTCACACAGACCCACAGAGCACCACAGCCGCTCCCACCTTCCTCTCCCTGTTCCGCAGAGGCCCTGGTCAGCGACGCTGGGCCGGTTTAAGGGACATAGTAAAGGGGAAAAGCAGGCATTAGGGACGAGCTGGGAAAGCAGCCTCCTTTCCTGCTGGCTGCACTCAGTCCTGCCTGCCCGCTCTCTCTCTCCTCTAACAAAGCATTTCTCTTTTCCCACTGGAGTCCTTTGCAACTGGAACAAAACCAGCAAGATCATGCTACTTTTCAAAAGCTGCAGCCTGAATTCTCATACCTCGTCGTGCCTCACACAAACAACCTTAACTTGCATGCACTTGTAAAATGCTGGCATAGAGTATAACAAACCGTTGGGTTTTATTTAACTGCAAGTAGCACTGATTTGTACTGAGGGGCTCCCGTTAGTCCAGGCTCCTTACAGGCATGAGCCTGGGAGGATGTGTACACACATACTCTCAGAGGCTGTCACTTTGCAGCGGTAATGTGAGGACTCGAACCCTGATTTTAGACAGGGATCACTTAATAAAAAGCAGCCACCTTGCTGCGGGCACAGAGCCACGCTCGGGCTTCTGGGCTGTGAGCCGACATACGCTGCAGAGCAGCTAGAAGAGCTTACAGTAAGGATTGCTAGGATCACGCAGAAGCAATCAATCACTAGTTTTTAAAATCATACACATCCTGCCTGCAAAGAACAATATCAATACAGATCTCCTGCTGCCCTCTTTAAATAGCTGGGAAAGCTCCAGCCCCGCACAGCTGCAATTGATCCCCTTCTTTGCCCCCCCTCCATCATGTGATGGTCCTGCCCAAGTGATTTAAGCTGCGGGAGCTCAGAGCTGAGTCACGCTGGGCTGTGGAGCAGGGGCTTGGGGGTGTCCTGCCTGGTGGGGCTGGTGTCTGCAGCATGGAACAAGTGAGTGCCTTCTTCACGCTGGACTGGTGTGCCAAGCAGGACTAGGGGCTGGTTGTGTGTGGGTTTTGGGCTTGGTGCCAGAGGTAGGAGGAGAAAAGGATTAGCTGAGAGGAAATGCTAGAGTGGTGTATGGCTGTGGGAGGGATAGTTAGGGCTTACCAGCCGTTTTTCTTCTCCCTCTTCTTCTCTAGGATGTTCTCTAAGTGGAGAAGCTGTTCTAATGCATGTTTGCAACTCCACAGTTTGAAAATCCTTTATTTTCTTTTTTCTTAAACTGTGTTTTCTTTCTGGAAAAGTGCATTTTAGGTACAGGACTGGGCTATGCAGAGGAAGGCAAAATAGCAGTTGTTCTGACCTACCCTTTACCCCCCCCTCCCGCCCAACTCTCCTTTCCTTGAAATACCCCCTGGGCACTGAGGCTGTGTTTCAGGCTGTGCTCCAGCCGTGTACTAGAAATAGAGACAGAAGGCAGCATTAGTGCCGTGACAACAATCAGGTTAGCAACTGGGGGGAAATCTGACCTCACCGGTCAGAGCTGTGGGCAGAGCAGGGAGCAGACATGAAGACAAGCACTGTTGGGGCTGGGTGGCAATCCTAGAAGAGTGTTAGGCTCCGGAGCAGCAAGCAGCTGCTGGGCATGGGCCTGCACAAGCCAGGCAAGGAGAACTAGCCCCAGTAAACAATATGTCTAATTTGAAACTAGTCTGTGACTTATCTGGTGTGTGGTTAAAGGGAGCTCAGCATCATAGCACCTGGGTCTGGAGCACAGAGAACAAACCATGATTTGAGTTATGTCTGACCTCCCCAAACAGCACCTTGCTCTTCGCTGAGGAAGACCAGTGATGTTAAGTGCTGTTTTGGGGGTATGGGACTAGGGGTGTGAATAACCTGGCTGTGAGGAAAGGAACAAGCCCCTTCCTTTGCAGCAGGAGCTTCCCAGGTTTGTCCTGCTTTACTGGGATGCAGCAAGAAGTGGGCTCCACGGACCCCCTTCTCTCTGTGTAGGCAGCTCTAAATCAAGACAACACTTTTTTTTTTGGTCACTTGTGAGGGGGACAGACCTGGTGTTAGAAAAGCTGCCTAACTAACCCTGTGCTAATGGCTCTGGCCACTGCTGGCTTGCAGGTGTGAGCTTTGCAAGGATGTCTTTAGTAGCAGCGTGTAAATCAGTGCCTGTATCCTGCTCTTGTTAAGATGACTTGAACTAGCTCTGTGTCGGCTCATGTTCAGTGGGGTGGGAGACCCTCATGGGGCAGTGGCTGTGAAGGAGGATTCCCTGGCAGAGGGCTCAGACAGACACCTGGCCTGACTCAACCCTTCCTTTAGCATTAAACTGCAAATGCCTTTGGTCTGCCAGAGTTGATTTGTGCCTCAGCCCAAGGAGGGCTGGTGGGCTTGCCTTGGGATAAACTAACGCCTGTGGTTTGGCCCTGCAGGGACTGGTTGTTACTCAGCTGGACATCCAGCCTGGAGAATGCATCAAAGTCAAAGGGAAGATCCTGTCTGATGCCAAAGGGTGAGTGAGGAGATGGCGACAGGACTGATGTGGTGCTGGGGGAAGCCTGAGCTCCTGCTGGGTTCAGCCTGTCAGCACCAGGTAGCTGGAGCTGCTGTGCAGGCACCACCTTTGCACTGCCTTTCTGTCTCCCCAGGTTTGCTGTGAATGTGGGGAAGGACAGCAGCACCCTCATGCTGCACTTCAACCCTCGCTTTGACTGCCATGGGGATGTCAACACTGTTGTGTGCAATTCGAAAGTGGATGGCACGTGGGGTGAAGAGGACAGGAAGGCTGACTTTCCCTTCCAGCATGGTGACAAGATTGAGGTGAGGCCCCCAGGGGTGTGTGCAGAGCCCTTGCAGAGAGCACTAATGGGCTAAGGGCACAGCTTTGCACCTCTGTGGTGGAGAAGGAGCAGGCATGGAAAGGGAACTGAAAGAGCTTCATGCCCTCCGTACCTCTGCTGGGCAGGGAGGAGGCTCAGCTAGTGAACACGGCCTTGAAACCTGCAGCCCCCTCATCGGTCCTGCCCCTGGCCTGGAGGGAGTGGGGAGCGAGGATTGCGAGCTGTGATGTGTTAGCCTTCCTTCTTGTGGCTCTCTACAGATGTGCATCTCCTTCAATGAAACAGAGGCAACAGTGAAGCTGCCTGAAGCGGAGTTCCAGTTCCCCAATCGGCTGGGCATGGAGAAGATCGAATACCTGGCTGTGGAGGGTGACTTTAAAGTCAAAGCTATTAAGTTCAGCTAACAGCTATAGCTTGATTTGTTTTGTTTTCTTCCCCCTGCATAGTGAAATAAACCCAAACTTGCAATGGCTGCTTCCTCTGCTCTAATCTGCTTGCTCCTGTGTGTGCTCCAGGGCTGGGCAATGGGAAAGGGTATGGATCCATCTGTGTGTCTACTTACAGCGGCTGGTACTGAGTGAGACCACACAGCAGGCAAAGCATGGTTCACTGTGAATAAAACTCCCTTAGCAGGAGCTGCTCCCTTGGCCCTGTTTGCTGCAGTGAGTGGTCCCGTGCTGTTGGTTTCTGAATTCTGGGACTAGTCCCAGCCAGGCTGCTGAGACAAGAAGCCCAAACAAGTATTGGGTGTGCCTTGTGCCATCTCTGGGCAAGGAGTGCTGCTCACCTTGCCTTGCTGGGGGTGGGGGACTGACAGGGAACGGGGCATGGCTTGTGCTCTTGCGAGTAGCTTTGCTTTCCAAGAACGTGCTCAGCAGTGGGCTGCATCGCAGGCTAGCACTAGAGTACTTCAGGAGTAGAGAGGAGCAGGCTAACTGCACTTGCTGGGGGAAAAGACATGGAGTGAAAGGTGAATGTTAGAGTCAAGCCTGTCAGAGGTCTTGAGGGGATCCAGGCTGTCCCTGCTGCTTTCTGAACTGTGGTCTTGACACTGCCAGAGACCCTGCATCATGTTGTACACTGAAGTGGGTGGCTTAGCAACATGGCAAGTATGGGTGATAAGCCATGTAAGCAGCCTGTGTGTCAGCGTCTGTAGCACTTGTCTGCTATGTTCTAGATGCAGCCTGAGGGCTGTATCAAACAGGGGTACTAGAGGTATTAAATCCTGAGTGTGCCAAGAACAACTAGTTGCAGTTAGGTGGACCAAAAAAAAAGCTGAGTAAATGGTCTCCTGCTTACAGCCTCCTTGCTCTGGTCATGCAATGCCTTGCAGTGTGTCTGCTGCTGCTATTCCCCAGCTGCCTGCTAGCCATGCCTACCTAAGACAGGGCTCATGCTGGGTCTGCTGTGGTGTTTGAGGACCTGATGAAAGGTAAAGAAGTCCTGCCTGCTGGGGAGAGTTGGGAGCTGGGGCGGGCTGGTCCTGTGACTATCAAAGCTATAATGGTCCTGCCCGGTACCACTCAGCTGGCAACTGGCTGGGCTGGTGTGAGGTCTTACCTTAGCCAAATGCTGCTGAAGGGGTGGAATTTGATTCCAGTTGGCTAATCTGTCTTAGCAGGGCCATATTTTGTGGTCCTTTGAACAGCTGAGCAGTTGAGCCAGCTGCTTGGGTAGAGGCAATACCACTCTGCAGAGTATTTCAGGCATTTGAAGGCTTTGTATGGAGAAGCTGAGAGGCTGTAAGCCTGCTGCCTTCATGCCAGCAATGCTGTCCAGATCTGTACTGTAGCAGCTGCCCCAGAGCTGGGCACCCCCATGAGTGATGGGTGGATTTGCTTTGGAGCATGGACCCTCGTGCTTTACTGATGTTCTTTTCTCTCTGCTCTCTGATAACCCTTGTTACGGAGGCCTTATTGCAGCTCTACCAGAGGGGCACGAGTTGTAGCTGTGTCTTGCCAGTCACCCTGTGACTTCCTCCTCTTTTACTCTCCAGAGCTGATGCAGCACATGATAGCAAGGGTCTTGGTTGCAAATAAGCAGGAGGCTTTTTGGGCACCTGTTCCTTGGGGGAGGTATGTGTGCCTGGGGAAGATGAAAGGGCTCTGCTGTAGTGTCAAAGGTCAGTAAAAGTTTCCACTAAGCATGTGCTGGGAGGGTGGGGAATGGTTGCTGTAACCCATCTCCTGTGTGGGAGTAGGACAAAGACAGCACGCACCCTGCATGGCAGGAGCCTGGCCCTGCTGCAGGACTGTCTCATTTGACACTGATGGGGCGTGGGTAATGGTGCTCATAATTCCTGTCCTGCATCTACTGCATTATTTACAGGATAGGATGTGTTCACTAGACAAAGGATGAGACAGGTCTTACTCATGCTTTGCCTTGTGAAATAAGTCTTGAGATTTATTTTTTTTTTTTGGAAGGCTACTTGTACTTGAGATGAGGTGGGAGGTTAGGAAGAAGAGGATGGCTTTTTGCCTTGTTCCCCCCCTCTATCCCCTTGTGTTAATATCTGATCGAGGGCACACTAAAATATAAAGTATACAAGGTCTTCAAAACTACAAGGCTTCCATCTGGTCCCTCTGCCATCTCTGTTGCTGGCTGTCCCAATGAGATGAGGTATATGTCTGTCAGCACTAACAGGAGCAAAGCTGACCTCATTTTCCCCTGTTAAGCCAGCAGTGCTGATTTCTAGGTAGGGAGGCTGCAAGTGTTCCTGACAGCTGTGCTTGGGGTACAAATAGTGTCTTCATAGGGGCTGCCCCCCTCTTGTACTTTCCACAACAGTTAATTAGGCTTATCCTGCTTTCTAACACTGGCAGCTGCCACTAAGGAGACCACAAAACAGGAGAAAGGGTAGGAAGGAAGCATGCCTTTGCCAGCACTTCCTCCCTCTTGAGGTTTTGTTCTCCCACATCCCAGAGCTATAAATACTCATTCCTATAACTGACACTGGTAAACAGGCAGAGTAAATGCAAAGTGCCCTGGCTGGCTCCTAGCGTGATGACAAGACCTCTCTTCTGCTAGAGTGATCAGGAAAGGAAGAAAGCTACGCCCTGCTGCAGGCAGAGGGTCACAGGAAAAGTAAAAGCATGGCTTGCCCCTGCCAAGTATGCTCTCCTGGAAGGGCATGGTGAACTGGGGTTGTCCGTATTCTTTTTGGGAGATTTAGATCAAGGGGAGGGTGGAGGGGAACAACACCAGTTCCTTTGGAGGTGGGTGCATTTGCTTGAATCCTGAAAGTTTTCTAGTCCTAGCCCAGTCTCCATCCCTGGCTATTCACCAGGAACCAAAGATGTACCACCTGCTATCTCACAACATGATGGAGAGGGAAAAGGGGACCATGAAGAACCTGGAAAACAGCTGTGAGGCTTTGTGTTATAACATGAACACAAATTAAGTGATATATTTATCACCTCATCCCTCAGAAAAGGAGAACAAATATGCAATTGCAGAAGAGATTAGTTTGGAAACAGTAGATGTGTCAGAGGGATAACAGTCTCATGCAGGACCTAGAAGAGTACTGATGGCTAAGGAAGACCAGCAGCTCTGTCTTCTCAAAAAATAAACTTTTCCCTGTGCAGTTCACACTAACATAACTTGACAGAAATAGGCCATCCAAGTGACTCTGTAGCTGCACAAGCATGCATGTGACACTGTTCAGCACAGCCCCCAAAGACAGCTGCAGAACACTCTGCACCCAGAAACGGAGCATGGTGTAAGTATGTGCAGTGTGTGGGAGGGGAGCGCAGGAGAAGCTGATGGGAAATCCAGCTTGCGGTGGGGTATGGGAAGCCAGCTGGGTCACTTTCTGCTGGAATTTACAATTCAGCAAAAAAAAGGTGCATGACAATTTCTTCCAAACAATAAACAAGAAATTGACCTACATCTGTTGTACAAAATGAAAAGGTGACCACCAGCCAACTTTGCAAGAGCACTCGGTGTGCTGGCAGTCCTGTTCTTTGTCTCCTCATCTCCTCCTCTCTTGGCTTCAGTTTCACTATTTGCAAACCAAAGGGAACTTCTGTCCCTCTCTCCCTTTCAAAAAGTCAGCCTCTAACCATAAGCTGCATTACCTGGTACCTGGCCCCCTGTTCTGGTGCAGTGCAGGGGAAACTTTAACCACAAGACCCCCCTTTCCTGTAGGGTGATGGAGGTCTGAGCACAAGGCTGGATGCTGCTGGTGTGGGATACCTGGCCCTTAAGGTCAGACGTGCTTTCCATGGATAGGAGTCAAGGGATAAGGGCAACTCCTGCCACACAACTGGGGGATGCCAACTGTGTCTGCATGCCATGCTGAGACCCCCTGCATGTGTGCACCCTCACACCCCCACATGCCAGAGCCCTCCTGAGGGCACTCCTGTGGAAACCAGCCCCCAACGTGCCTGCTTTCCAATAAACAGGGTGTTTTTCCCCCCTCAAATCTCACCCGGCTGCTCCACAGCGGGTGCAAGCGCAAAATCTTCCCACATGAAGGAAAAAAATGTATAAAAATAGATCTGTACTCACCTTTTCTCTGCAGATTTCAGGCTGAGGTGCACATCCTCCTGCAGTGCGCTGCGTGTGGGCTGCTGGCCGGCTGTCCCCCAGCCCAGCTGTCCCTCGTTAGCCCTGATTTAAAGTTCTAACTTTAAAAACACAGCTGGAGGGGTGGGTAGCAAGCTCTGCTATCATTTTTTGAGATTTTGGTAAAGGAGGGTGTCGGTGTCCCCCCTGCTGCTCCCTGAGGCAGTGACAGACGCTGAGGCGGCAGGGGGGCGGCCCTGCCCAACTGGTGCCTTCGTGAGGTAAAATGGCGCCTGAGGTAAAATGGCGCCTGGGGTAAAATGGTGCCTGAGGTAAAATGGCGCCCGAGGCAACACCGGTGTGGGTAGCCAAGAGAAACTTCTGCAGAAAGCCACCTTCTCCTTCAACACCTCCAGCCATGGCTTCTCATTTCCAAATGCCATCCTTCCTAAGCGTGCCCTGATCCTTTTTTTTAATCACAACCTTATTTTAGTTCAGCAGAACGCCAGCGGTACAAGCAGCTGTGGAAAAATGGGTCCCTCGTCAGCTGTTTCCTCGGGATTTGCCCCATTGCTGAGCTGGGATGGGGCTGTGCCAGTGCTATCTCAAGATGTGGTTCAGAGAAAAAAAGCCTGGCTCACATTTACCAAGTTTTCTTTGGTTTATAGAGTAAAATGAGCCCTTTTTTCTAATCCCAAAGCCAATATCTCCTGTAGAGGGATGGACAGGAACAGCTCTTAGGAGAACCAAGCCCAGCTGTGGATGGCTGAACAAGGCAGGGAAAAGCCTGGGGATCGGGCCCTGAGATGCACCCCAGGTTTGCTCCTAGGGACCCAAAGCATGGGCTCTGCCACGGCAAGCTCGCTCTGTTTCCCAGTTTGCAAACGGCAAGTCGCCGCTCACGTGAATATTCAGGATCCGTGTGAAGCGAGCATGAAATGCTGTCCAGTTTGGTTTGCTTGCTTCCCCTCATGACCAGGATAAACGGCCACGACAGGGGCTGAGTTGTAGAGATGACGTGTTTGGATGATTTTATAGGCACGCTTCACAAAAGAGCTTGTGTACAAATTGACAACCAACAGGCCCTAGGAAGTAAACACTATTCACTAGATTTAGGCTTGGGGAAAGCATCTGATGTGAATTCCCTGTGATCATCAATCGCCTGAGGGCTCTGATAAAAAAAGCCAATTGTAGGTCGGATGAGTAGATCGTCACGGTGCTCCCATCGCGTGGCACGGCGCGGCAGAGCAGGCTGCGGGCGCAGCGTGCTGCTGAAAGCGTGTGAGGACTTACCGAGAGCTAGGTTTACGAGACCTGCTCCGATATCCTGCGCAGGAGACAGCATCACGGTGCAAATGCATGCCTCCAGCTTCTCCCGCTGCCCGGGGATGGGTCTGGGTGCTGTGACAGGGATGCAGATTGATTACTTCCAAAGCCCAGAAGTGCAGCCCACCTCTCTAGCAGGAGGCTGGGGAACAACACTGATTTATATCTGCTTTTCTCCTGACAGGTCCCTCAGAAACAGGCTGAAAATTTGAGAGAATTAAGGAATGCTGACTCAGGAAAAAATGATGTCCCGCTCTCTTCCCTGTGCCTGTTCGGACTGGCGTCAAAGCCAAAAGACAGTTAGCACTGGGTAAGCTGGGTGAGATGTTAACTGAGAACGGACAACGTGGAGAAGGCAGATAACACAGCGAGACGCTTTAGCTGCAGAGGTGTGCATCCTGAGCCAGAGAGCCACGCAGGCTGTCCCTGCAGTATTCCATTCCAGCATCCCAAACTAATGTTTCAGTTATAAAAATAATGCTTATTTTTAGCAAAAAATGTCCACCTGTTGAGAAGCACTGTTTATTGCAAGGTGTGTTTTGAATAATTTAACATATTGTAATGTTTGGCCCCTGCTGCAGTTGCAAGGGGAAATTCCCTGGCACTGGGATGCACAGAACACCGCATTTTGGGGAAGGGGTAGCAACGCAAATCACACTCACTCTGACTAGCTTACCGGTTTTCTTCACTATAGCCACATAACTACAGGTTCAGATCTACAAATCTAATTTAGCTAGACCCAAAGTTCAGATTTGTTTCAGTAATTTTACAAGGACTAGACTGTAACTAAAATTCTGTCTGTGGCACTCCGGTCCCATGAAGTCATGCCATCACTCCGGGAAGTGAGTTTCCATTGTTTTAAAAACAGAGAAAAGCAAGGTGGGATAATGAACAGGTTCCCCTTTTTGCCAAAGGCGCTGTGTCCAATGTTTAATTACCTATAAATACANAAACACCGCATTTTGGGGAAATCACACTCACTCTGTCTAGCTTACCGGTTTTCTCCACTATAGCCACATAACTACAGGTTCAGATCTACAAATCTAATTTAGCTAGACCCAAAGTTCAGATTTGTTTCAGTAATTTTACAAGGACTAGACTGTAACTAAAATTCTGTCCATGGCACTCTGGTCCCATGAAATCATGCCATCACTCCGGGAAGTGAGTTTCCATTGCACTCTAGTTTTAAAAACACAAGAGAAAAGCAAGGTGGGATAAGGAGCAATGAACAGGTTCCCCTTTTTGCCAAAGGCACTGTGTCCAATGTTTAATTACCTTTAAATACATGCCAAGATGTGCTTCTACCGAACTGAGCAAAACTTGCCGTTAGGGAAGCAATTTTTGAACAAATTGGTGCAAAGACAGTTTCCCTAATGATGAGCTTACCAGCGCTTACAATGGAAACGCGGGCTTTAATGTATTTTCACCTGAAGATCTAAGGTGTTAAAAAAATGTAACTATCACTTGCCTCCTTATCTGCTGCCTGTGTGTGCAGTGGGAGCACACGCAGGACTTTCATCATCAATGCCCGAACTTGCTGGACTGCAGACCAACGCCAGACATCTGAATTTCCTGTAGACCACGGCGATTCCTTAACCTCAAACATTTTAGCTGGAAACCCAACAGAAGAAACTGTTTTACAGGCTATTTAGTAAAGCCTTCAATACCAGCACCAGAAGGGTGGCTGACTGCCTGCCACTTGGAAACGCTTCGCTTGCGGCATCATGTCAGCACGCAGCGATGATGCCGTCACTGCGCGGAGCTCACAGCGCGTGCAGCCCACAGCGCTCCCCCTGAAGTCAGTGCTGCTTTCCAGAGCAAACAAACAGGCAGACCCCGCTTGGACGGGAGGCTCTTCCTGACCTGAGGGTAGACAGCACGGTTGGCTGGTCCCAAACTGTTCACAAAAGCCTGGCAGATTTGCCAAGTCTTTTTTGGATTTGTTTTGGTAAGTATAGAATGGAAGAGTGGCTGTTAAAAAAAATCTAAATGAAAACAACTTTTCAAAATTATAAACTAAACTGAAGTATCATGCAGGATTTTTTTTAGGATGAATTAAATGTTTTGCTTGGCTTGAAACAGCTCCCCCCACTGTTTTCCTGAAACTTCTCTCAAACAAATAATCACTCTTGAATGACCCCAAAAAAACTTTTCCTTCAAATTTTGTTTTTGATTCAGCAATGATGGCATAAAAACTGTAACAACCAGCTGCTTAGGGTTCTCAGGACATGCTGTACGAGCCTGAAGAGTGCTCAAGCTCAGAAGTAATGAAAAGGATATGTTTGCTATCATCACAGTAACTGGCTTGCTGCTTCAAAAAGCAGTAAAAAATCAGCTAGATTTTCTTTTGGCTGTTGGAGAATTGATGTTTGATACGACAGAAGGGCATTGGCATTTTCTTTAGTCAGCCAAGCTGCCCGTGGAAGAGCTAGGATGTGAGCTATTAAAAAAAACAAGGGAGCTTTAAAACCAGCACTGAAAGCAACAAATGTAATTTTCAGTCACATGCTAGAGTTGAAATTCAAAACAAATGGCCTTAAAAACTACATGACTGACATCTCTGCTCTGGTCCAGGTGGCAAGATAGGATGGAATGAACAGTGCAGCACGCTGGAGAAAGGAGAAGCTTGAATCGCTGCTGCAGCAGGAATTCCCAGCAATATTAGCAGAGAGACGACCCAAATCTGGCTCATCGGCCATGGTGGTAATCTGTTCACGCCGCTCCCAGCCTCTGTTTAAACCGCGTTGCAGTTCATTAGAGGGGAAAATGTGTTCTGTCCCGAAAAAGGGAGCCTGGCCCAATCTGCTTTGCTGACTGCTAACTGGCAGCGATCCTCCAGCACTTGGTAAGATGATAGAGTAAAGTGCAGCTGAGCAAATGTAGTCACTCCAGGTTGGCCTGACCAGGAGATAATCAACAGTCCTTGCGGTAGGCTCCTGTCTATCTAACCGGGACGCACGACATTGTCGTTACACGTGCGTGATTTCTGTGGGTAGAAAAGAATATCCTATTTCAAGTGAGTGCCTCTTCGGGCTTTTAAAGTAATTTCTGATGAAGTGGGTTCAGAAAAATGAGGTATTGCTGGATGAGAAAAGCCCTGGTGTACGTCATCCCTTCACCAAACCAGGCCTATAAATAATGTCATCAGAGACCCCTCTCCCAGCTCAGGAAAATGTGTTCAGGCTGCAACAGCAACACAGATCACGAGTTGGATTATTTAAACCAGGCTCCCCCTGCACTCCGGCAGTGAGTCCAGACCTGCGTTCATTACTTTATGCTAACTTGGACTCCTGAGAGGCAAGTTCTCATAAAAGCCTGCTTGAACTGGAGAATCAGTGGATCACAAGATCCAGAAGAGGAAAGATTGTATTTTCCTGGATAAAAACCCCCTTCACAAGGCCACTTAATGGTATACTTAGCATGTGTTGAATCATGTTGAAGCTTCTTCTGGTAGCCCTTTATTATATTAAAAAAACAATAACAACAACAAAACCACGAAGAGATGTTCCAAGCTAATGCGTGACTATCTTTGGGGTTCCCTCTTTTTGTTAAAGTTTTCACAAAATACAAAATTAAATGTCTTTTCTACATACAGAGCAAAGTAGAGTCAAGTAACTGATTAGAGTATGTACAAAAACTTACACATTCTATCTTGTTCTTTAAAAAATATAAATATCATTAATGTTCAGTAGAAAGGGTTGGTTTTATTTTTAAGGCTTCATTCTTTCAGATCCTTCATTATTTAATGAGGTGCCAGGTAGGCAGGAAAGGGAGGGAAGAGAGGAGCTCACGGTTTTTTATCAAAGGTAATGTATTTATTTCTCTTGAGACTCTTCCTCCTCTCTGGCAGGAGGAGATTTCCCTCCACATTGATTTAAGTTTCCAGGAAGCAGAGGTGGAAGGAAAGGAAAATAAAACCTTTATTATTGCTGGTTTTTTTCCTTCATTAAAATCGTGTTTGAAACCTGTCTCCATTCATTGTCAATCTGTCAAGTACTTGGATTAAATAGACTGGAGCAGGAGAACTTTACCCCAGGTCCACCTGGGCAGGGTTAGAGTGAGGAGACCGCTGGAGGTGTTTTACCACCAACCCCGGCGGAGGTAGCAAGTGCTGCAGCTAGGGCAGCTGCTGCTGCTGCATCCCTGGGTGTGAAGTCCGTGGGGAGGCTCTCCATCAGGCACTTGAGCTGTTCTTGACCCAGCTTGATTTTATCGTCTAGCTCTCGCTGCTCTATGAGGAGCGCGGACTTCATCTTTACAAAGTGCTGGTAATCCTGGAGCTGTTCCTCAGAGAGGTAGTTGCCCAAGATGTCCAAGACCACGCGTTCTCGACGGTCAAGGTTTTCCTTCAGTTCCCGGGCATCTTCGTGCTGGCCAGCCAGCAGCTTCCTCTTCTCGTTCAGCGAACTCTGCACACACCAGAGAGAATGCTTCAGTATCAGCAGCACCGCGGTCACTGGTCCCCCCTCTCCATCCCCCTGACACCACGTTTGCCACCTCTGGGCGAGGCGGGATGGCTGCTGAGCTCCCAGACACACAGCCTGGGGGAGGAGGAGGAACTCCTCATTGTGCATTGGATGTGAATCCCACTGAATCAGACTCTGAACATTCTAGTCAATGTGGGGCAGAAAATGCTCCAAGAAAGTCAGTAAAACTTCCTTGAATCAGGAAAATGTGGCTTTCCCTCCCACCGCCACCGAAAAAATGTAAAATGTGGCTTCAACTGAGGCAAAAGGCGGTGGGTTGTTCCACGCCACACACCACCGCACATCCTGTCCTCCAGCCGCAGGTCACAGACATGCTGTCCCATACACGGCCATTCTGTTTTGAGACAAAAGCCCCAGGATCGGAGACATTTATACAAACCAGGACCAAGATTCCCAGGGACAGAACCACCTTTGCTACTGCTACACATAAGCACTAAGGCACCTGCCTCCCCACGAGCTCCTGGAGGTCCCAGCTTACACAAGATGTTCTTGTGACTGCTGCTGTCCCGCACCCTGAAAAAGGACCGAGACACTGTGGCTGTGCAGATACGTACCCGCTCTTCGCTGTTGGCATTTTCCCCTAGGCTACTCAAAACATTCTCTACGCGGGCCAGGCGTCCCGAGAGGGAGAGCAAGAGGTTCACCACCTTATCCAAATCACCAATGAACATCTTGTATTTGTCAAACTCGTTGGGTTTGCATAGCTTGCTGATCAACAGCTCCACCTCCTCTCCTAGAGCATTATTCATCTTAATGTCTGCAAGCAGGTCTTCCTTGGCTTCCTTCAGGATTTCCAGTTTGTGGGTCAAGCTCCCGATGAGCTCAGCCTGTCAGAAGGAAACACATTGCCACACTGGTCATTACCAGGATCGCCCTGGTCGTACGGATGACGACAGCAAGAGGATATGGCTACAGTTCCTGAGCTGCAGGGTCAAGTCAGCAACAGCCGACAAAGACGACATTGAGGAGGAAACAGAAAACTGAAATTACACACCTAGGTGATAATCTGAATATCTGATCAGATTACATGGAGATATATTTGTTCTACCATCAACAAACATTTTTAAAGAGAGAGAGCTGATGTGGGGTAACACATTCTGATACCCGGAGACTGACATCCGAAAGAGGATGATCGTATGCACCTTCCTTCAAAAGTTTCTTTAAAGTATCTGACTGAAAAGAGCTCCAGTCACATCTCCTGCACATCCCCACTCCCTGCCCCAGGCTGAGATTTCTTGTTTGGATGTTCTATTTTTTATGTCCCGGAACTGTACAAAACAACCGGCAGAAAACGGAATTTCAGCTGTATTAGTGGAGACTGAGCTGGCACTTATTAGTTAAATATGACTTAGCAAGAAAGAAGGAATTGCTACACACTTCCCCCTCCTACAGTGCCCTGAAACTACTGACTACTCCGTACTTGTCCGCCTCGGCGTTGAGGTGCCAGCCTCAAATTCCACGGTGACCAAAACTCCCTGCAGGCACTGCCTCGCACAGAGAGGCATGAAGCAAACATTCAAACCAAAGATGCTCTGAATTTACTTGGCAATTGAGCAAAAACACGGAGAGCACACACCCATTCTGTGGAAATGCTTGCAACTGTTCCACTGCCAAGGAAAAGGAGGCCCCTGGGGTTCGGTTACTCCAGAAACAGCAGTGCTGCACATGTGCTGGAGATCCTGATTTCTGCTGGGATTTAGGGGACAGACACATGCAGAAGCAGAAGTCTGTGGCCTGGGGCATGCAATTCTTGCTTCCATTTAGTCAGAACTGAGAGTAGAGAGTGAGAAAAGCTCTTGATACAAGGGTTGGGTATGTTTGGCCTCTCGGGTTTATGCCCTGCTGAGGCACCACTATATGTATTTTAATTATTTTATATGTATTTTAATCTGCTCTGCGTGCAAACACTGCAGGATGAAATAGAAGTAAATCACAAGGTTGCCTGAAAATATTCCCTCAAAGTTTACTAACGCAGTCTTGTTTCCATCAAAACTGACGGTAATTCCAAGCAGGAAGGCGGTCTGCTTCAAAGGAGACAGGCAGGGGTTGCTCTGACCTGGCCCTTCTCCCGGGGCTGTCCGGTCATTCGGGGTTTGAAGGCTGGTTTTGCAGCCGGGAGGTGAACAGCACTGTTGAAGCAGACACCACTAGATGGAACACTTTGCGTGCGTCCTCTGGAGCGTGCGGCTTTGTGGCTGCGCTACAGTCCACTGGGAGCTTCCTCGTTCATGCAAAGGCCAAATAAAATGCGAGGAAGAGTCTCTTAAACAGCAGCTACCAGGCGTAGGCTGGAACAGCTGCTACGCCACGCTGTTTGTCAGCAGGGTAGTTCAGGGGAGAGCAAAGGTGGTACTCGGTCTCAGCTGCCAGGATACGGGAGAGCCAAAACTCCCCCTGGATTCTCCCCTCTGCAGGACAGGCAGCATCCAGGGACGAGAACCGCCGCCTGCCCTGCCCTGTGCCTGTGATGTTAATGCCACCTTCAAAAGAAAGATCTGAGGTCCTCCCCAGTTGATTGTGGGACCAAATCCCGAGGAGCAAAAGAAGGGATCCATTTTCAATGTGCTGGGGGGAAAACTATAGCAGGACTCCATGGGCTGGACACAAAGTCTGGCATGAATCTCAACAGGTTTTCAGGAGGACTGAGCTGCTCAGAGCTGGCAGTTGTTCCTCCCTGTGCCGGGAGCTTTGCTCAAGGTGCAGATCTGCCTTCCAACCCTAGCAGGAGGCTACGGGACTGCCGGGAGTGACGTACCTTTGTTCTGAGGGCATGGGAGCTGGACGGGGACCGCCAAATACTTGCGTTGTGTCCATTAATCAGTGACTCTCCTGAGATCCCAAATGCCAACCAATATAGCTCCTTTGCATACTCACAGTGGAAATGAGCCTGCTCTATCCAAATGACCTCTCGGAGTAGCTGCCTTGCCAGGTAATGCCCATGCAAATGGTATTTCACACAGACTGTGAACAAACATGCCGGGCAGATCTTGCTGTCTGGGCCGAATCCTCCCGCCTATTTCTGGTTTTCCATGCAAATGTAACCTTTGAGCCTGGGACTTGTCCTCCATGGCAGGCTCGCATCTACTTGCAAGCCTGTCAGATGCTTGCAGCATGTCCACCGACTCCTTGGAGCAGCACCCTCATCTTGTTTCATCGCTCCCTACCTCTCAGGTTGGCAGAAGCACGCAGCCGGTTTTGAAGTGAGCAGCACCCCAAGAATCGATCGAGGGCTACAGACACAGCAGGGGCTGCTATCACCTTTGAAGCTGAGCGCTCTACAACAGATGGCTTGGGACGGATAATTAAAGCAGCAGACAAATGCTTTTGACTAGCAGCACACGTATGATCTACCTGCGCAGAGTTACTGCACAGAGTCTGCGTACAACCACAGAAATGGGAGATTTCTCTCGCAGTCAGGGCTGCAGGACAGACTGCATACTCCCACATACCACTCAGCCTCACGTCTCCTCCCTGCTTTTTGACCTTTTTTTAGAGATGAGGACCCCGGGAGAAGATGTGGAAATGTGCTGGAGACATCTGAATTCCCTGCGCTTTGACACAGAGGCTAAGTTTGGGAGTCTTTCTTTAAATCTATACCCGATTTCAGTGCACGCAGAATAAAGTACGACATTCGCAGCATATGGGATTTGCACAAATATTTATATCCTTCAGGATGTTTAAGCTCTGCTGTTGTACAAACAGCATGAAATATGAGCTGTGCTACTCTGTCCGGTGCCATGCAGGATGTTTTAAATTCACAGGCAGGCAGGCAGAGCTGCTTTTGACATGAGGGCAGTAGGTGTACCAAGGGAGGAACAGACATGCAAGCACCTGCCTGTGGCTCTTTGGGACTAGTGAGCTTCACAACATGTCTGTAATGAGCAGGTAATCAATGTGAGACAACCCCAGGGACAAATTAGAAGGACCTGCAAGAGCCCTGGAACACGGAGCAGCCAAACCTACAGCAAGAACTGCAGGGGCCATTCCTCAGTGCAATACAGGAGGAAATGTTTCCTCCGCTCCTGCCCTGCTCTCCTCCCCACCCATCACACAGAGGTTGTGCTGACTGAGCTGCTCAGGTGCACGTGGCCTTCAACAGGTCAGTGAAGCAATGAAGTGTGGTGAAAAAAGAGTAACCAGTGTTCCTCCAGAGGCTGGGAGTGCTGGCAGCAGGTAAAATGGGTAAATTGACTTCGCTGAGGAGGAAAATTGTGGGGTGAAACCACGCAGCAGTCTCTAGCTGGACTCTGTTCCTGTTTCTGACCCGAGCTGTTCTTGCCCAAGTCCCTTCTCCCCTTTTCTTCCCTTGCTACAGCACAGCGACTGCCCCTAACAACCTGTACACTCAGCATTTCGCACAGCACAGGCCAGCCTCAGGGCTGCAGGATCTGTACTCAGATTTGCAGTAAGGACTCAGGTTAGCCCTCTCTGTTCAATCCGGGTCACCCTAATGAAGCTTCACAAGTGGCCTAAATTAATCCAGGCCCCAAGCCACTTGGGACTGCCAAAAGCTGACATAAAATAGAAATTAACTTCACTTTAGGGCTTAGTAAATATCTCAGGAATGTAACCAGCGATGGTGTGTACTGAATTTACCTTCTTCTCATTGATGTCCAGCAACTCCTCTTCCTCACCTATTTCTTCTGGCAAGTCCTTGATTTTATTCAGCAGTTCTGCTTTGGGTGCTGAAACACTGTAATAAGCAGGACAGGTGACCAGGGTTACAGGAGCTTCCTTTTCTTCTCTCCTACACCACAGTGAAGAAAAAGGAGGAGTTCAGTCTGAGCCTGACCCTCTTTGGTACCTTCCCAGTGCCACTAACCACCAAGGAAACGGCTGATTCCTGCCATCAGAGGGTGCACGTCAGCTGCGCTCCCCTCTCCCCTGTGCAGCACAGCACCGCTGCTCTGTTTAACACTGACCGGCAACAGCACCGGACAGGATCAGCCCCGTGCTGGAGGTAGTCAGCACAGCTCCGGGGTGATGGCTAGACAGACCATGATGTGTTCAGCTTCCTTCTGTGTGTTTCTCCAGCTGTCACCTGGGAGTCGCTATCTCAGAACAACCAGACTGCAGGACTTGGGCTGATCCTTGCATCCCCCATCCCTCCTGCTGAAATTTGGCCTTTCATGATCTTTCTGCCCGACACGGGTTTGGTCCTGATTTTACACTCCTATCTCTGTGCTTTGGACTGAATTGCTCCAGACTACAAAGGTTACGATAACAGATAACATCTCCAGAGCTGGTTCATTTCCTGCCCTGTTACCAAGCTCAGCGTAGTCACCCACACTGCCGCCCACACTGCCCGGAGAGGCCATACGCAGCCGGGCTCATTCTGAAATGCCCTGCGCGTCCTTGTGCCTGGGAAATGGAAAACTGCACTCTGCCAGCACCCACTGATACAGATGTGGAAAGATTCAGCACAGGTTTGGCTTTAAAAGCAAGAAAGCAAGCAGCAAGTTCTGCTGCGACGTTATCCCACAACCCAGACCAGAAGTGCTTACGTGTCCTCCTCGGCTGCTGTCCTGCTAGACTTCTTCTGCGTCATCTTCCTTCGCATGTTGTTCTCCTTCAGCAAGCTGATTCCACTGGGGAAAAGCCCTTCCATTAAATCCATGGTTGTCTTCATTTTGGAATCTGGATCCAGGATATCAGCCAGAGACTTGTCTTTATGGACGATCTCTTTTGCTAGAGCTTCTGATTTAATATCCTCTGGGGTCTTTGTTTTCACCGGAGGTGCGGCGCTGAGCGTCCCCGAGTCCAGGCTGCTGTTTTCTGACTCCCCGGTGGTAACGGCTGGCTCTCTGTGGTTGCCTTCAGGTTGTGCTGTGGGCTGGCTGTCAGAGCTTGAAGGACCTTCAGAAGAAGCAGGTAACTGGTGCTGCTTATCCACAGCAGACGGAGAGCTAGTCCTCTTTGACGCAGCTGGCAAGAGTGGCCAATTATTTCCACCGATACTGGTGCCCAAGCCTGTTACCTCCCTCTCAGACAGAGCTTTGGGAAAGCTTTTGAAGCTGCTACGGAGAGAAAAATTCTGTGAGATGAAGATAAACCTACCACACAGAACCCCTGCACACTGGTGAAGGCCCAACACAAGGAAGTCTTCCTTCTCTCGCACGCTTCTCTCTTCACATTGCAACACGGAAAGGCTCACACTACGGAGCAACTGGCACCAGAAGCATTTCGTCCCCTCAACCTGGACCCTGCTGTCTTGTCATTCCAACACAGAAAGAACAAGTGAGCGACAAGCCAGTTCAGTTTGTTTGTGCTCACAGGCTGGGGACGTTGAGTCTCACCACCTGGAGTGCTAGCCTGAGCGATCGATGCTCACTTGGCCTTCCCAGGTTGGAAAAGCTGACCAGTACCGCAGCCTGGCCAGATTCTTCCCTGACGGAGATCAGAGCCGCTCCGTGGGATCAAGGGAAGCTGTGCCGACTCAAACCAGCTGGGCACCTAGCCCAAAGCCCTATCCTGCAGGAAAAAATCACTATGGGGTGTTACTGTGACATACTTCTGTCGTCACCTCTTGGCAGATGGTCACTGTTTCGTAACAGCATTATTTTGTGCCAGGTCTAAAATGTATTCTGGGAAACTCTTAACTGTTTAGAAAAACCCTCATGGATTTTCACAGTTCTCTTTCAAAAACCAGTAACTGGAAGGAGTCAACGGACACTTTAACTCTTCATGCTGGAGTGAATAAGAATCAACCCCAGGGAGACCCATACCGTAACTGCAGGGAGAGCAGGACCAGGGTAGTTCCTCACCCATAACCTCCTTTGCCTTGCTGGCTAAGCACCTGCCAGTGCGTCTCCTGATGGGCTGCAAAGCTTTCTGCCTCCTCGCTTTGTGCCCTGCCCTGCCCACATCATTTGACAACGCTCTTGGCAGCCAGCACAGCCCAGCGGCAGCGAGCCCGTTGTCTGTCCCTCTCCCAACCCCTGCACTCCTCTGCAAGCTCCACGCTCAGCCAGCAGCTGTGGGTGGGTCATCGTGGCACGCAGAGCGGCGGAGGGCAGTCACATTTGTCTGGGGCCCTGCATATCTTACTGTATATGGCCCTACAGCCCCCGGGACGCTGCGCTACAGCCCCCCCTTACCTCGCTTTGGGCTCCTCTGGGAGCCTGGTGGATTTGTCTCCAGCTGCCCCGTTCCCCTCGAGCGCAGCCGGTGGGGGAGGAGGTGGGAATTCCTCCGTGCCGTTGGTAGAGGTGCAAGAGCTCAGCTCAGGAAGAGGACGGGATGGTGGCGGGGGTGAGAAGGGTGGAGCAGTGACACCGGGCTGGGAAGGCATGACGAACACCTCGTCGTCTTCATCATCCTGCACCGGCGGCGGGGGTGTGAGCAGGCCTGACTCCGAGATCCGGAGATGGGTTGTCCCCTGGGGAGAAGGAGTCTCTGGGTCAGACGAAGTGCTGCTCTGTGTCGGCAGGGACTGCCACCTCTGGGAGAGCTTTGGCCTGGCCGCTGGAGGAGACACCACGGCCCTTGGGGAGCTGTTGTTGTCTTTGACCGGCTGAGCCCACACCACTTTGGGTGGGAGGGATCTGTGGAGCAGCCCGGCTTTCCTTCTCCACATTGTTTCTTCCATGGGAGTCTCAGGGGATCTATCCTGGACAGCACTGGAAGACTGAACGTTAGCAGTGCCCTCGGGGGGAACAGCATCTCGCTGGGCATGGTGCTGTCTCAGAGCCTGGCCATCACCTGCACTCTGGAAGTCCGAGGGAGTCAGGGTGGGTGCATTAGGGGAGGACTGGCCAGACCCAGAAGGAGTAAGGTTAAGGAACAAGGGCTTGAAGCTTTGCTTTTGCTCAGGATAGTGACTCCGTGCCTCTGTTGGGGCTGGGACAAACGCAGAAGTCCTGCTATCTGGCCTGGAAAGTTCGGAGAGCTTGTGGTTCTCTGTTGGTGCAGAGGACGCGGTGGCAACCTCACTGCTGTGGCGAGGATGGGGAAAGTAACTGGTGAATGCTATTTTTTCTGAGTGGCTTCTTTCTTTCTTGCTGATAGACCTGAAAACCAAGACACGGACCACGATAAGATTAACAATTAATTAATGAGCAAGAAAAGCTATTGTGCGCCTCCTTAACGAGCAAATTATACAACCGTTTCGGAGGCCTGGGTCAGCGCCTGCTGATGGAAGTGAGCTGCGGTTGTGCTTCGAAACTGGCCGTAAAAGCCAGTCCACTAGTGCCAGGACACGAAGCCAGGTCCATTCGCACTCACCATCTCCCCTCACTTGCCGTGTGTGCTACATCACACAACACATGCAGCAAGCATCACAGCAATAACTCCATAGAAAAAAATTTAAGAAAACCTCTGTGCCTGGCTTCCTTTCCAGCCTTAGTTTGAATCGTGTTTGTTACACATGGGGCGAGGAGCAATTGCTGTAAGGAAGACAACTTGACTACCATCAAACTCTGCTCTCAGTTGCTGATGATTTTAAGAATTTCAGCTTTACGGGCCAACAATTCCCATAGCTTTATCTGCTCCTTTTGGAAAGGTGCCATTAGATGATTCAACTGCCTCCGAGAACAAAGCGAGGCCAAAAAATGCACTATTTTGACTGCGGAGAAAGAAAAAAAAACCTGTTAAAACCTTGAGAATCCTGTTAGGAAAAAAAAAGCTCCACTCAGAGAGGCAGATGTTACAGAACCCAAAGCCAACACACTTCCAACTGCAGACGGATGTTAGGGCTGCAAAGTCAGCAGATTAAGTTATTCCTTCCAGGTCTTTTAAGATGTTCTCATTTGAGTGTGAGGAACGCTGTCGGGCCTTTGAAGTGAGGATCCTGCTGGGGACACACAGCCAAACCTACTTCCCCATACGGCTATTTAAAAACAAGCAGTAATAACAGCGCCAGCAGATGCAAGAGAAGATGGCCTGAAAACATGAGGCCGGACTATAAAACAATAAAATACAACAGAGCTCTACTGCCAATATATTTTCTGGTTTTGAGACGCACTGTTCAAATAATCCAACACTGCCGACCCGTGATGTTGGAGACTTGGGCCCCAAACTTGCTCTCAGTTGTACTGGTGCAAATTAAGAATAATTCTGCCAAAGACAAGGGTCGTTCTGGATTTATTCTGCTGTCACTGAGAAGAGAATTTGGCAGCTTTTGCCTGGGGGTAGGGAAATTTCCCAGCCAGGCTGCTCTCGGTATTGTCTGTGGTTCCTGGACAGTAGCAATGTGTATTCTTCTCGGATGCTCAGGGTTTGTCAGAAACACCAGATGGCAATTCTCTAAGTGAAAGATCTCTCCTACCGTGGAAGCAATTGTGCATTCTACAACTGGCGGAGCAACCACCTTTCCCAGCAGCGCTTACGAGACAGCTGTTGTACGGTGCCTGGGGAGCAGCGTAAGAACACAGAGCATGTCCCGGAGCACCTGTGACGGGACCAAGCGATTGCTGGCCAGGGTTTCCGTGTCACTGGCATATGGGTGAGGTGCTGGTCTATCCGTCCCTTTCAGGCTGCAGAGGATTCCGGTCCCGTTCTCACTGAGAGTTAAATATAAAACTTTACCGGCTTCAGCAATGCACGATCAGAGCCCTCTGGCTTCCAAAGCTCCTGCCCGTTCTTTTAGCTCATTCTACGTGCAGCCACACAAAAAAAATCAGCTGAGGCTCGCAGGGAGTGATTTGCAGCCTGTGTGGTGGGACCCTGCACCCTCAAAGGCTTTTTCCTGCCTTCTCCCCTCTTTTGTTCTATCTTTTGGGACCCCAGTTCTGATCAAGAAGGGAAAGCAACATCACATCTCCCAGAAGTGTGCTTGCAGAGCATAAGAGATGCCTACACAGCAGAAATGTCAGAAAAGTGTTAAGTTAATATCAATAAGTGAAGCATGAAAATGAGAAACCTGCATTTCGTGCCCCAATAAACTTGTTTTCTGTCTGAGTGTTCATCCTGTTACTTGGAAAATAGGTTGGGGAAAAAAAAGCAGCAGCAAGTAGTTATTGAGAAGAATGATGAAGTACCAGCTCTAGAAGAAACAGGGAGGCAGGATGAACTAAAACAGTTGTGGTGTTCTCTCAGGAAAAAAAAATAGAAAAAGTTATTCCAAATCAAAGTAAACCGGTGTGTTTTCAATAACCACACAAGGATGTGCCTGAAGGCAGACGGAGTCCCTCTAAAACAATATTTATGTCTTCTCAGGGTGAAAAATGGCCAGCCAGTCAGAAGAAGATCCAGCTAGACTAGGAGCTTTCCTCCACTTCCAGCTGTGGCTCCCTGGCCCAGAGCTGCGTGGTGACAGCAGGGTTGGCTCCCACGGCCACGACCCCGGGGATGACATTTACTGCAGGTTTGTGAGAAACAGAGCTCTCTGGTGAATAATTCTTTTGGTCCCTCTTGCTGGTTTTTACTGTAGTATGAGTTAGCTGTTTGGGCACTCAGGGCTTAGGACAAGCATCTATTTATTATTTAAATGTAAATACAGCAAGATTTCAGTCCCAGCGAACTTCAAAACAATCCACGGCTAAGTGGATAGTTACATAAGTCCTAATATTATGAGTTTTATGATTATACTTTTCTGTTTTTAAAAACATTACTCTCTCTTCTGTTGCTGAGCAAAATATCCTGCCTGCACAAAGGAGAGCAGCCTGAATGCAATGCTCCCAATTCAGCAAGACAACTGGGATCTCCTGGTTTCAGTCCATGAAAATGTTTATGTGCTTTTGGGGGAGGCAGCACCCTGGACTGGCGAGAAACAGAGTGGAACAGCAAGGTATTTTTTCCTCTGTAATCCTTCAGTTAAGATAGCATCTGGATGTGAGTTCTAGCAGCAGATCAAAGACATTTTGGAAGGTACATACTTGGAACTTTGCTGCAGAAACATGCTCTGAGGTGACATGTGGATGAATTGAGAGTGAATTAATGCCTATAGTGGAAACCAAAAGCTCACAGCAACTGACTCCTCCTAACTCTGCTGGGCACAGCACACCCAGAACATCTTCTCTGGTTTGTCAGGATCCATCTGTTTACATAGACAACGCATGACAACTGCTGCTGGGAGCAGGGTGACCAGAGCTGACTCTGCAGGGACAAAGGGGACATTAACATACACCCACCTGGCTCCTCCGCTGACCACGTAGAAAGGATCTCTCACCACGGGGCCAAATTCGCTGCTCTCCCTTCTCAGCAGGTCCTGGAGTGCAAAGAAGGGATTAGGAGCGAGCAGAAAACAAAATAACAAAACACTGGTGCTTCCTAGGACGGGAGCACAGCAGGTGCCATGTACAGCCCGGAGGAGAACTCCAGCGGGGTGTTCCACCCTCCAGCACCCCACTCCAGCTGGAGGACCTGTCCAGGATGGACGGTGCACCAACAGGCAGACTTAGCCAGAGAAAGGATTTTTAAAACCTCTCAGCAAGTCTTTGCCTCTTCTAAAAACACGTTCAGTGGGACCTGGGTGTTCACTCTGTTTTACACGGAAGCAAGAAGCTGGGGTGTCACTGAAGCGGCCGTAACCAGGACCAGAGTGCAGCAGAGATGCTGAACAGCACAAAGGCTGGAAACTCCAGCCACAGGCAGAAGTGCTGAAAAGCATCACAAAGCCTGGCACTTGGTTCTTTTGCAAACCAAAGGAACTATCTTCTCTTTAGGCATTTATGTCATCTAAAACCAGAGGAACGCTGGAGCTGAAATACCTTTGTGAATGTGACACTGTGCCCTGGAGCTCCCAGCACAGGACACCAGGCTATTATGAGACATGAGAGCAGATGCTAAGCCTGCTTTTGAAGAGGTCGGTATTTTCTCCCGTATGATCTTTTCAGCGCAGAGCGTTTCAGTGCCCCCTTCCCCACACTCTCAGCTATTTGCTTTTTTGGTCACTGTTGCTGCAGAGGGAGGGGAAGCGCAGATCCTGATTTAGGAGCCCGGGAGCGGGGAGATATGCGGGCTGAGACAGACTGAAAAAGCCGGGGGGAAGGAAGGCTGAGAATGCGTTCTGAAGACGAGAGCTAATAATTCCACACAGCTATCATTTTTTGTGTATCTTTAAACAAATTCCTACAGTGACACTGTACGTGATTTATATGCTGCCTGAAAGGAACGTTACACACTGTACACGAGGCCCTGAAAAACATACGGCGAGGCAGAGAAATCTGCTGCTGAAGTGGAAATAAACATTTCCTACAAAAAATCTGAAAAGCCCATTAAAAAACCAAAAATCACCCCGTTGCTTTGGCTTTGTCCCCCATTTTTATAGCTGTGGTTTTGTATTGGAGACAGTTCAGAAACAAAGCTAATTAAGAGAGCACTTAAGCATATACTTCCCTTTCAGACCGCTGCTTATGGATCAGTGTATATGTTTGAAGGCAAACACGCCTTCCCGCATTAGGATTTAAGAACGGGATTTTCACAAGTGCCTTGCTGCCGATGGGGCTCGGTCCTTGTTGCAGAAGCGGACAGAGCTGAGCCTGGGAACAGCAGCAAGGGATCTCCCCTCTTCCACACCTGAACTGAGACCCTCTGAGCGGCTCTGCGCTGCTGTTCATCATCTTCCTCCAGCCAGCTTCCAACAGGCAGGAACTCTGGCTTGGCTGCTGAATGTGTGAGATGAGCCAGCAAGGGGGAAATAAAGATCTCAGCAACCCCCCGGTATGTCCCCTGCCTGAGAGAGGGGGCTGCATAGAAACAAACTGTCCAGCCTGGCATTGAAAAGTACATTTCAGTGATTTTTTTGTCTTTCTGGATGCCTGTTTTTGTTGCCACTCTGTTCCAGAGAAGAACTGCAGCTTCACCTTCACCCTAGCTCTTCTTTAAGGACTCTCCTCTTGCAGGACCCACGACATCATGATCGGCAGCGTGACAGAATTGCACTGATGAGCCCGATGCCTGGCTGGCGCGGAAAATACCGATGATGGGATAAGCCAGCAGTGGCTATGGAAATGCATCCCAGTCACTTGATAGTCACAAGCTGCTTTTAAAATTCTCTTTATTTAAAAATGTAGCGTGGGATCTGAGGTCTGTCGAGGGAAGATATTTAGAGTGAAGCACTCAGTGGATTCGGGAGGATGGCTGCTTCCCCTGCACCCCAGTTTGGCCTGTTCCCGAGACAGTACCCAGTGCCTCTGTTACGCTACTTGACTCGGTACCACCTCGTTGCACCGAGATAATCTGTTCTTGGGCCAGTAACAAGTGCAAGAGTAGAAGGAGATGTCCTCGATCTCAGCTGCCCTGTCGATACGTGAGACTGTCCAAACACTCAGACTGGAGCGACGTTTTTGTTGTTTCCTCCCTCCCTCCCTCCCCCTGTGATGAGTGGAGCTGGTGCGGAACTGGGGACGGGGCAGCAGACCCGCCACTGCTGTGAATCTGTGCAGCTCGCCCAGCTGCAGCTACCTAAATGGGGCTGAGCAGACTTCAGCCAGCTGAAGAGCTGGCCTGGGCAGCTGTTCTTTAAGACGTTAGCCTGTTTCTGCTATTTACTGCCACCAGAGTCAGCTGAATTCTCCATTCGTGACATCAGTGCCACGTTCCCAGCTGCCACGCAGGGGACACAGAAAGAGTGGCCAGGGTCTCCGGTAAGTTTTCCCTGCAGTGGTTCCCTCCAGGGCTGGAGGCAAAACACACCGACCACCTGGCAGTGCCTCCGCCGAGCATTTCCCAGCGCTCTGAGGCACAGTGGGAGCCGGGGCGATTTCAAGCAGCCTGTAAACTTCTCTACTTCACGGCAGAGAATTGGGCTACGGCAGAGGAGCAGGAACAGCGTATCACCAGCCTCACAGCACACCCCAGCACAGAGGGCTCAGGGCTGCTCTGCTGGTGCTGGCAGCTGAAAACGGGACATCTCAGATGGGATGTCAGGAGCTGCAAGAACACACACAAATGCACTGAAATCCCAGCATCTCTGAAATCCCTGCAATAGCCCCAGCAGTAAGAAAGCTGAACAGAAGTAGCACCCCACTGGCAAACATTTAAAACCACATCCTGGCAATTTAAACGCAATAACGAGTCTCCATCTCAACATGCAATTAAGCTCTCTCTAACCAGCGGAGTAATTGCCGTGACTGAACATCAGCCTGTTCTCTGACATTCCCCCTCTTTCCCTGCCCCAGAGAGCCCCACCTGCCCGAATGTACGATCTGCTTTCCACATACCTGGTGTTTCTTATCCGCTGTGGGAGACGATCTGGAACGTATGTGCACAGGGACTGTCTGATTGTCGTACCTATCGAGCAAGTCTTCCACAGACACCGATTTCCCAGATTTCCTGGTGGTGGAGGGTGTTACATGCTCCTGCTTCCCATAGCGAGGCTGGCCCTGCACGCCCAGGGGGTCTGTCTGCGTGCCTTTGGTGAGCTCCGTTCTGGCTCTGTAATCCCAGCACCTGTCTGGTTTCGGTCGGATCGTAACCGAGCTGTCCTGGCGCCCTTTCTTCTTCTCATCTCCATTCATGTCGAAGCAGCCCATCAGTCCGGGAGGAAGGGTCGAAGATATCCGCCCCATCCTGGATATCCGCTCTACGGACTCTCTGCGGCGATAAAGGTTCTGATCCTGGAGGGAATTCATGCTGGAGGCGGAGGAAAGGCTCTGGCTGTCCGGGCCACCTGCCTGTAGGTAGGAGCTGTGGGAGCGCTCCCTCAGCAGCCCGATGTCTTGCGAGGACGGCCGTCTCCCCGTTTTGCGCTCAATGTAGTCGGCGAGGGCGTTCTGCTGGAGTTGCTTGAGCTCTGGCTTGGAGAGGCTGGCTGCGGAGGAAGTTTTGCTGTCCCTTTCAAAGATCTTACGCCGGTCAGCCACTGTATTCTCTGGGAAGACAAAATGGAGCCCTTTCTTCTGGAAGGAGAAAGGCGACGGCTCCTCATCAGAGATGCCCACCTCGTTCATCTTCTCTGGCTCCGAGTAAGACCGTTTCTTCTGCTCTGCCGTCAGCCGCTTTCTGCCCCCGATGCGCAAGACGTGCTGTGACTTGGCAGAGTCCAGGGCGGAGAGGCTGCTTTCTGTCGGCGTGACGCTGTGCCTCTCCTTCGGGGTGTGGGGAGATGCCGCCGTGCTCCTCATGCCCACGTGGGCCGAGGCAGGTCTCTGGGTCACCCTCTTGGGTGTGTTCCCGAACGGGGGGCTGATGCGGCGGAAGGACGTTGCCCTCAGCACCCTGGACTGAGCATCTTTAATGCTGTTCCTGTAGGCTCTGTTGAAGGATGTGTCCAGCTGCGACCCGTGGGCATCCTGGACACTGTCCTTCCAGAGGATCTCCTTCTCAGGCTCCCCTCCCAGCTGGAACGTGCTTTTACTCCTTGGTAGCTGAGCCGCCCTTATTTGCGCCTCGTTTTCAGGACCCAGGCTGTGGTATTCACCAGACCTTGCCTGCTTCACCGAAGCCACCATCTGCAGTTCCACAGGGCGCCAGTCAGACTCCTGCAGCTTCCCGTTCCTGACGGAGGGGCTGGAGACCCTGCCCGGCTCGCTGGGCAGCTGGCCGGGCTCGCGGAGCTTGCCCCGCACGTCCTCCAGGCTGTTGAGAGAGCACCGGGCGCTGGAGGGCTGGCTCGTCCTGCTCGGCCCGTAGTGCTGGCCGAAGCTGGGAACGCCAGCGCTCTGGGGCCGGTGGGTGCTCTGCTCTCGCTGCTCAAACTTGCTGACCTTCTCCAGCACCGAGCAGCGGGGCTTGCTGGGGTCTGGTTTGCCATAGGGAAAGCTCTGGGTGCTGCTGGAGCTGAGCCGGCTCCTCCCAAAATCAGAGGTCTTTGGGTGCTGCGGAGAAGGGGGGTCTTCGTGCTTTGGCCCAGCAGCATGGAAGGGGGCTGCGCTCGTGCCCTCCTCCTCCTGCCTCCCAAAGGCCTGTGGGTCCACATCACTCCACTGTTTGGGCCCCTTCTCCTCTTTGCTGCTGCTGGTCAAGAAGGACAGTTTGGTGCTGGAATAACCCTCACCTGGCTGCACCTCTCTCAGCTCGGAGCCGCTTTGCCTCCTGGAGCTCTCTGGGATGTTCTGCAAGGAGGAGAAGCCATACTGCTTGGCCTTGCTGTGACCCCACTGGTGATGAGCAGCAGCGTCTCTCTCGTTTATCTGTGCGTTACCATTTTTGTCGTCCTGGGATTCGGCTGTCCAGTCCTCTTTGGGCTGGTGATGGGTTCTTCTCTCATTAGCATCTCTCGGCTGCGGCTGGGGAGTTTGAAAACTGTGTTTGGAGGCCTGTGCAGTACTTGCGGTCTCTCGGTTGACATGTGTCACCTTGGGAGGTGGTAACAACTCCTCCTTTCTCGATGAGACTTCTGGGCCGGGCGTGCTAGAAGGTTTTTGCTGGAGAGGATTTGCTGCAGCATCGTGCTTCCTCTCAGCAGCTTGGGGCTGGTAGAAGATGGTTGATCTGTTCGTAGTGCTTTGGCTTCCGCTCTCCTCAAGACCCAGGGTGCTGCTGGCTACAGCCTTGTCGTATGAGCCTGGAAGAGGTGCAGAGTACCCACTTTCTTTGGCCAGAGCAGGATAAAGCGTTCCGTTATTGCTGGCAGAAGGCTGGGGCACCTGGGCGTAGTGCGGCTCTGGGGAAGGTACTGGGTAGACACCAGTAGGCAGCAGGGGCTGCCCCGGCTGGGCTGGCTGGGAATAGCTCTGCTTGGGCTTCACGGTGGGGCTGCTCTCGGGGCTCTTCTCCACCACGGTGTGCAGATGCCCTTCTCCAAAGGGGGTTTTCAGCAGCGGCCCCTGGGAGAGGGTGCTGAGAAGCGGAGCCCAAGCCCCTTTTGGCTGGGTTCGACTCGGCTTGTTCAGATCAAGGCCGGCGCATGAGCTGGGTCTCTCGTGATGCCTGATGGCTGCGTAGCTATCGCTGCGAGCGGGAGGCAAAGGAGGGCCCTTGGGGGACTGGCTCCTGCTGTCCGAGGAGCCCTGGCCTGGCTGCGCCCAGGAGGAAGCTGCGTTGTGCCGGCTGAAGCCGTGGAGCCTGCTGTGGCCACGACCATCCAGCGAGGCCCGGGCCTCGCAGCTTGGAAGCAAGGCAGAGGACTTCACCTCATACTCCTCAGAGATTCCTCGCTGGGCGTCGTAGACTGTCTTGACGTACCTGATGTCAGCTTGCCTCATCCCCTCCTGCAGGCCGCCGCGGGAGTGCATGCTGTCCGTGGAGCAGGAGTGCTCCTTGGCGAACGGAGGAGCGGGGTACTCAGGGATGCTGGAGTTGGTGGAGAAGGAGCTGTAGGCAGAGTCTCTCTTGCTGTGGAGGTGGGAGAGCTGGTCGATGCTGTTGGTGGATTTGGCCGGGGACCGGTGACAAGGGTGGTAGCCAGGGGAGGAGTGGTCCAAGCTCTCCATGCTGCCCCGAGAACTGTACTGGTCGGGACTCCTCCTCAGATAGCCATGCTCATAGCCAGAGAGGTCGCTGGTGGAGGAGCTGAGGAAGAGCGAGAGAAGAGTAAAAGCCCACTGTCAGCAGAGGAGAGGCACAACAACTTATAAGTGAGCTCAGAAGCAAGATGTTTAGCTTTGAGAAGCGCAGATGAAAACCCATATTTGGGCCTTACTCCATCCCCTGTTTGCAGTCATCCCAGTTCACAAAGAGGAACTGCCTGACATTGCAACACATGGCTCTTATTTACCACAGAGGGGTGGGAGGGAAGCACAGACAGCACGACCGACCGACCGGCCATCTCTGGAGCCAGGGAGATCAACCCCACCCACCAAACCTATCCAAAGCACTTGGAAAGCTGAATGAGAGCCGACGCCACCGAGGAGGAGAGGAGCACAAGAGGCGTTCTTGGGGGAATCTAATCTCTTTCTTTTTTTCCCATTTCATTTCTTTTTATGGAGATGAAGGCTATGCCCTGGCAGGCTTCCTGGAAATTCAGCTGTCCCAAGGACAGTTTGTTTGCTGTGAGAAAACTAAACTGACAGGACAGAGAAGCGATGCATGTGTTTGTGCGTGGAGGCGAGTGGGGATGCAGCACCAGAATGCTCCAGGAATCCTGCACAGCCGGCTCCTCGTGGTGCTCAGCAGGTGCAGGTACACCTGGGCACCTGCTCCAAGATACATCTGTGCTGGAAGAGGACTTGTGGCCTCCACAGATGTGTTCAAAAAGAAGGAAATTCAGAGGTCTCTCCTCCAGCTCAAAGGGAGCTCCTTGTATGGGCCACGGTTCTTTCTACACCTCACATGGGGATACACAAATGTATGTGGAGTTTCCCCTTGCTAACCTGTCCTCCCAGAATCAAGGAAATATCTGGAGGAGTGGCCCCAGGATTTCCCTTTCCTCCCCTCTGTCCCAGCTGCCCTCCCTTAGATACACCTTTCCCCAGGTCCTCGTGCGGCCGCGTGCGCTGTCCTGGCAGAGCTGCTGTCCCCGCGGCAGGGCAANAGAGCCACAGGAAAGCACCCGGAAAGGACAGGCTGCTGTCCCCGCGGCAGGGCAAGGCTCAGAGCTGGATGCGGGAACGGAGAGGAGCCTGGGCGTGCCAGGCTGCAAGCTGCAGCTTGGACCGGCGCAGGGAAGGGCAAGCTCCGTTTCTGCATGCTTTGGTTCACCGGGATAGCAACCAAACCTGCTCCACGCAGCGGGAAGGATGCTCTGCAGCCCTGGGAAGCAAGGGGCCAGCAGATGTGTTTGGTCACAGCCCCCTCGCTGAGTGTCTGCTGGAGAGCCTAAAGCTTGCTCCAGATCATATCCCAGCCGCAGTCACTGCCACCCTGCTAGATTAACACCCACAAGGACAGACAGAGGGGAGAAGGCTGCTGAGGATGAGGAAAGGCAGGAGGAAGCCTGCCTGTGAGGGGAAGCAGCAGCGTCTTTGCAGGGACATGCA